>KQ965862.1:99106-111754 GCA_001574975.1 Gonapodya prolifera JEL478
CACCTGCAGGACGTGCCCTAAGTTTGGCATCACGTTCCTGCAGGTGAGTTCTATGCACATTACGTCTTGCTATGTACATCTGATCATATATACACATTCCTGCAGTTTACAGGCTTGTGCAGCTCACCTAGGTTGTGTAGCAGGAATTGCAATAACACAATAACTTATTGACTTACAGTCATAGACAAAAGGGAGCCAGCTCAAGACCTGTAAGAACTGTTGAAGTACCCATGTATGGTAGTTTTTGTAGTAATTGAAGACCAGAATGTGTGCTGTGATGACAATAGTGGAGCAAAATCTATCCAAGAGAGGTGTGTTCATTTCTTGTGTTTACTCCTGAGGTCAAACACAGAGCACTTGCATCCAAAAGCACCATCCAAAATACAAGTGTACTCTCACAATAGGACCATAGGAAACTTTTGGTGACAGAGATTGGACGGAAGGTCAGTTGTAGTATTTTTGCATTATGAACTACAGTTCTCTCACATTAAAACCCAAACGTCACCAACATCGCAATGAGGGACAAAAGCTTTCCGCAACAGCCGTGCCGACACCACCCTCCCCACCGCAGAGGATTGGTGCACAGGAAATGCATTTGGGGCAGCGTAGGTGGTAGGGATGGTGGTCATTGTACCAACGGGCTGTTGCTGCTGCCCCAATACCACAAGTTGGGTGGGATCTGCGGCTGGCGTGGCTTGCGGAAGGCCCTGTCAATTCTCTCCTCCTGCAACCAGCGGCTGGCGCTGCTGCTTGTCTTGCGTGGTGTCAATTGTTGGCTTGTGGAGTGGTCCTCCTCAAACCTGCTCAGGGAAGGAAAGAGCCTCCAGCCAGGTGCACCCCCAGCTGGCACTTTTCCCTGATGTGACAAATTTTCTCTCTCATATCCTGCACTCAACTAAAGTGTCACTGCTCAGGGCGCTGAGGACGTTTGTGGTTGTGCCAACTGTCGATTCTCATTTGAGACATCGGTTGGGCACCTGAAGCCATTGGGTCCAGCTTATGGGGTGCCCAAGATCATGTGGAAAGATGCCGGAGAACATATGTTTTGCCCTTTCAAGCAGCAGCTCAAATATATTCTTGCGTTGAGTGTCATCATCAAGTTGAGAATGGAGCCCCAAATTGCAACCATGGTCTAAGCCCCCTGGAAGACAAAGCAGCCGGCTATCTTGTTTTTCATGATATCGTGGAGCAGTTGATTGATGCAAATGAGAAAGAGTGACAAAATTGACAATGACTTGAAGGAGCAGATATTAGATAGCACCAATGCATCAAACATATTCATGACTTGCGCTCAAGCATCGCATTCCAACAGAGGGGGACAGCCCAAGCAATGTCATCACTGGTCTTCTGTGGCCGCTTTTAATGCGCGATTTCCGTGGAGGAACGGGGTACAGCTTGCTAAACTCTTGTAAGGAATACGTCTGATTACTCTGAAAAAATGGTGCGTGGCTTGTCTTCTGAGGTCGTGGGGTCAAGGTTGTGCTGATTCGTTGGTATGCACAAGCTTGATTCTTAGATTCGAATGGATTCGCAGTATCTCTAGCGGATGCATGCGTATGGTGAGTCGGAAGGAAGCAGATCTGTGGACATTGTGAGTTATTGTGAGTTTTGATTGCGAGGGGGGATTTTGTTATCCTGCTCGAATTTCTTGTTGCGGCCTCCTTGTTTCGACGCTTCGTGTTTTGGGAGTGTGGAGACGAAGACTATTGAACGGAAACAGAACTCGCCCAAGGAGAACAAGACTTTCGCGTATCTTCATGTTCCACCTTTCGCCGGGACCACCGCCCCCGCTCCAAGCAAACAAAAAACCGCTCCCTCCCTTTTCTTTTGTAGCACGAGTCGCGACTCGCGTGTGGGACCGTGAAGTGTAGAGCGGACAAGCGCGAAGTCTCCGTTTTTGGCGCAACCGCAGATTTTGCTCGGACTTTAACGGCAACCCAACTTCCTCAGTGACTATGTGCACGGGTTGTTGGCGGGGTCGGGATATGAAGAGCGGAGAATGTCAAATTCCTGCAGATGCGGTAGCGCTGCATGTGGACGCTAATATGGGAAATGGCGCTAGAGAAGGGGGGAGCGCAAGGTGCAGTGTTGGAGATTCGATGCTCTGTTATTGAACCATTTAGCGGTGAAACTATAGAATGTCGCCTTGGTTAATTACGAATGCGATCCGATTTCTGCCATCACGTACAAATTGCTGAGAGGAGGGAAGGGGGTGAAAGTAGGCACTTTTCGAAGATTGTCAACATTGTGAAATACCGAGTCCCAGAAAAATAGTCTTGCATTCATCGGATTGCATGACAAGAAGCGCTCAAAATACATTGCGCACGCTCAATGGAGAGTGGATTGGCGTCAGGGAATCATGCCTGCGGACATATGAAATCGTCGCCTCAGAAGCCTCAACACAAATCATTTCGAGAACGCAAAACGCGCCACTTACGTCACACGAAACTCAACCGAACCGCTAACCGGCGGACAGCACCGTGAACACGAAAGAGCTAGCGTGTCAGGAAACAGCGGAACGCATCGAGGAGACATTCACTACAACGAACAATGGCGACGGGGACATCGGAAAACTTGCTGCAGCATGCAGACTCGGTCTCAATCCCAATGGACGGTAAAGCGTCCGTGGAGCATCAGCTGGACATCCACCTGAACGACCTCGGCGACATCGAAGAGGTCAAGGACGTAACTTTGCGGGACGTTCTCGCCGGACTGGCCTACGTGATGGACTACCGGTGAGTGCCAACGGGACTTGAGGAATCCGCCGCTGATGACCGGCGGAAGAAGGAGGGAAGGAGGGGTGTGTGGAAAATCGTCTTGCAACACTCACATTTCGTTCCTGCACGTTTCGCCTTTCATTTCACTTCTGAAAGAATAAAAGGGAGTCGCTTCCAACATCTTGACCTGGCGCTCATGCGCCGTCTTGCCCGCGCCTTACTGTCGCAGTGCCCTAAAACGAGTGGGACATTAGGTCGGAAACGACCCACCGTGGAGGCGGATTTGGCATTCAATCTCTTTGGAGAGTTTCTGGAAGAAGGTTCGTCTGCCGTCTCGCTAACCACAAATGAAATGGGGTGGGGCTCATAACATCGAATCCATTCATTGCCTAAAGTCGAAGAGTTCCGCCGTGCCGTATCCGAGCTCTCCCCCTCCGACCTGCGCGCCGCCCTGGCCATCCACCGCCGGTGTCGCTCCTCCGCCTCCCCCGAGCAAAAGCAGGTGGCAGCCGCCATCCTCAAACTCGTTACCCAGCTGCCCCAGTTCCGCGACTGGCGCGAGCTCGTGCCCGAGGACGAGGAGGACACGATTGAGGCTGTGCTGAACGCCAGTTCAGGCGTCGCGGCGGCAACCATGCCCCCGAGCAGCGAGGAGGACTTATACCCTCCCCCCGCTCTCTACTCTGACCGCAAGCCAGAGACGCTGACGGACATGTTCCGCACCTCATTGGACAAGGGACTTGACGAAGCCAGGGTGGAGGACTTAATAGCCCATTATGGCACGAACGAACTGCCCAAACCGAAGGAACGCAGTGCTGGGAGAATGCTACTCGCGCAAGTGACCGACTTCATGAGTGAGGATCTTTTACCCTTCACCAGCAGCCACTCGTGCTGGTCCCCGCAATAACCACTGACCGACACCGATCTTTGCTAGTCATCGTGCTCATCCTCGCCGCGTGCGTAGAGTTGGGTTTCCAGGGGTACAAGGAAGCCACGGTGCTCCTTGTTGTCGTGGTCTTGAACGTCATCATCGGATTCACGCAGGAGTTCCAAGCGAATCGAGCGCTCAACGCCCTCATGTCCCTCACTGTACCGCAGGTACGCCTCTGTTCCCTGCACTTGCGCTTTTGTTTTCGCACTCACAGTCGCACCCTTTCCGCACTTGAACTTTTGTTTCCCACTCACACTCGCACCCCATACAGGCCACCGTGATACGCTCTGGAGTCACTAAATCTGTCGAAGCATCCCAGCTTGTCCCGGGCGACCTCGTCGTGTTGGAAGAAGGCGACGCAGTTCCGGCCGACCTCCGCCTTGTTGAGGTAGCTCAGCTGGAAGTCGTGGAAGCTCTCCTGACAGGGGAGTCGCTACCCGTCACTAAGAACACGAGAAGAATACGAGCGCAAGTGAGTGCTGCTGATTCGGGAATCAGAGTGCGGTCATCTTCGACACATCTCTCCGAAAGACACGGAAGCTCCCGCTTGGCGACTGTAAGGGCAACGCCTTCATGTCCACTGTTGTCGCCCGCGGTCGCGGCAAAGGTGTCGTCGTGCGGACGGGACATGCCACAGAGGTGAGCATCATGCAATACCTCCTAGAACGGACGCCTTTGCTCATGTCCTGTTGTCTTCGACGCTTGTCCCGCGTGACAGATTGGCAAAATATCTTCTGCTATCACTGCCAGTCCAGTTGTGAAAACCCCCATTCAAAAGAAACTGGACAGGTAGGACACTCACACGATTTAACAAGACTTCCTATTACAGTTTTTCACGAACCCTGTCCTCTCCCCGACAATAGCTTGGGCAAGTGGCTGGTTGTAGTCGCTCTGGTTCTTTGTGCTCTCGTCGTCGTCATCGGTGGGTGCTGGTATCACATGTGTTGCGAACCCAACCCCTTACAGCGTAAGTGACACGCCTCGTTAGGTCTTGCCTGGAGGCGTCCTGCGATGGCCATGGTCGAAGTCGGTATCTCGCTTGCGGTGTCAGTCGTACCCGAGGGTCTCGTCGCGGTGGTAACTCTCACAATGGCCCTTGGAGTACGAAGAATGGCGACGAGGAATGCAATTGTCAGAAGGCTTCCGTCCGTTGAGGTACGCGAGCGCACTCTTGAAAGTGACGAAGATGGAACTGACAATTCGCGTTCGTGGAGTAGACACTTGGTTCTGTCACTGTCATTTGCTCGGATAAGACTGGAAGTAAGTGGTTGCACTGCCCGAAGGAGGTATTTTCTGATGTTCAGCCTCACATGTGGTCTCCAACAGCTCTCACTGAGGGGCGAATGGGTGCCGCAGCGTTGTGGGCGACAGATGGAGTCACTTACAATTTCACCAAGAGTGCGAGCCTAGATATTTCGCAGGGTGGTGTTACTAGGGCCACTTCAAAGGTGACTGTTTCGCGTCTGATGCCGAGACCTTCAGGTTGGTAAACACTCACAAATTGCAAGGCTGACTCTGCACAAAGCCGCGCGAATGGTGGTGTTGATGAACACTCAAATGGCGAGCAGACTGGAAGTGATGTGCCACAAGAGGATGTTGCGAAAACGTTGGAAACAGCGCCCCCTCACTTGATCGCTGCTGCTTCTGTTTGCGCAATGTGCAACAACTCATCTTTTTCTCTGAATGACAATGGGGAATGGAAGGTGACCGGTGATCCTACTGAGGTTAGTGGTCGTTTGCAGTTATTGAAAACAGGTTTCGAAAGCAATAACCACTGATTTGCTGTTTTCAGGTTGCTTTGTTGGTTGCGGCTGCAAGGGCTGGCTTTTCTCGAGAGTATTGGCTCAAAGACTTCGAAAAAATCGGGGAAAATGCATTTGACAGCGATCGCAAACTAATGAGCGTTGTTGTCAAGGCGGGAGCCAGTGCAGATGATTCCAAGCCCTTTGCACTTGTCCTGGCGAAAGGTGCACCAGAAAGCATCATGTCGAAGTGCACGTCGTTTGTTGCTCCCGACTTCAAGAGCACCACCCCCCGAACGAACTCGTCTGCGCTACACGCAATATCTTCCGAACATTCGAAATTTACGGACGAGTTTGAGCAAGTGATTTCAGAGAAGAGCATCGAACTGGCTAGTCAGGGGCTTCGAGTGTTGGGACTTGCAGTGCGGGTCATCTCATTAGAAGATGCAGATGCAATGGTGAAGTCTGGGAAACCGAGTGTTGCTGAACAGGATTTGGTCTTTGTAGGACTTATTGGGTTGATTGATCCACCAAAGTGAGTAAAGTAAACCCAGTTTCGAGTGAGACGATGCTAAGAACAGTCGTATTGTGTCATTATCAGGCAAGGAGTCAGAGAGGCTGTAAGAGAGTGCCAGACAGCGGGCATTAAAGTGGTTATGATTACGGGTGACCACATTGCGACCGCGGTGAGAGATCGTTTTGGCATCACATTTCACTTTTATCGTCCAGCTGACTTTTATTGAAAAGTCTGCCATCGCACGTCAACTCGGGATCCTTAATCCATCGAACCCATCACAAGTTAGGAGTCATTGCTTTTTCCTCGCAACCCATGATTAATTTGTCGCTTTGAAATTAATTTAAAGAATCGAGCAATTAGAGGAGAAGAATTGGACTTACTCTCCGAAGAGGCACTGGCGGACCTTCGACCCTTTCCCAATGTTTTTGCTCGCGTAAGCCCTGAAAATAAACTGAACATCGTCAAGGCTTTGCAGACAAAAAAGCAATTCGTCAGCATGACGGGGGATGGTGTCAATGGTAAGTTGAATCAGCTGTTCATAAAATTGCTACATGCGCGATAGCATGTGTTTTTTTGCTGTATAATAGATGCCCCAGCCATAAAGAGAGCGGATGTGGTAAGTGTTCATGAACACTGTACGAACCTCCGGTGCCCACCTTGGTTCTTTGTCGCAGGGCATTGCCATGGGAAAAGCAGGGACTGAAATCACCAAACAAGCAGCGGATATCGTCCTTGCGGATGATGATTTCGTCACCATCGTCGCTGCAGTGAAAGAGGTGGGAACTTCTCCGACCCCTGTATGACCAAGTCTTCAAGTCCCACCTACGCTAGGGCCGCCGAGTCTATGACAACATACTGAAGTTTTTAGTTTATTTGTGGGTTGCTTCTCTTAAACGATACGATCATTTTGCCAAGCTCAAACTACGTGCATTTCTCTTGCACAGGCTCTCATGCAATTCGGCAGAAATAATTGTCTTCCTCGTCTGCGCAGCTATCAACGTTGATTTGGTAAGTGCGTGAGGTTGACCTACCTCTTCCATTTGATCTGATTATAAGATTGTTCGAAGCCGTTCACGACGATGATGATCTTGTGGGCCAATATAATTGCCGATGTCCCACCGTCCATAGCTCTGGGACTTGAACCTGAGGAATCTAACTTAATGCACCGACCCCCGCGCCCTCCAGAACAGGGAGTGCTGACGTGGCCACTTCTGATAACGATAGCATTTCAGGCGATTGTGATGTCTGGCTTGACACTTGCCGGATACCTGCTAGCCTATCACAAAGTCATTGGCGGGTTTACCACTGTTGCAGAAGCACAAAGCTTTGCATTCCTCCTTCTTACGATGATGCAAATCTTCCAGTCATTTTTGAGCAAGAGTACAACTGAGAGCATCCTCAAGGTACACTTGGGTCGAAACATCAAGCTGATCTTGGCTTTCCTCGTTTCATTCGGCTTTTTGATGTTGGGAATTTACCTTACGCGTAAGTGGCAGGTCTCAGCTTCATAGAACTGAGTTTAAGCAATATCTCTCGTTTGGTAGCGTTTGCACGCATTTTTGAGTGAGTTGCCAAGTTTCCTCTCCGCCACGTTGTCTTTCCTTCCTAACGCATAATTTTATGTATCAGCTTGGTGGCAGTCGGCTGGCAGGGATGGGTGGTAACGGTGATAGGGATGGCGGTACAACTATGCTGTGTGGAGACTTTCAAGCTTGTTATGGTGAGGGATACCGTGGTGCAGTAACGTAATTTTTAGGGTTAATTTCGGCTCTCGTTTTCAAGAGGGGATATTTATCTCGGAAGCAAGCGAAACGCTCTCGAACATTTTGACCTACCGTCTATCAACCTTTGCTCCCTTGGTGAGAAGCTGGACGAGCGTACAAGCTGCATGTTAAATGGCACGTAAAGTTTTGTTAAAGACATGTAGAATCCCTACATATATTTGCATGAACTATTTTATGGTGGGCAAGTGTTCACCGATTGTGGCCGCAGTTCAACAAGATCCGACCCTTGAGAGCAAACTCGGACCGGCAGAGACAGCGCCTATCCGCCAAAGCTGTTCGAGCTCGTGGTAGCCTGTGACGATGGACCCTCGTGGTGCCCTCGGAAGTCAGAACCTTCGGCGTTCGTCGATGTCACTCAATCCACTACGGACGCCAGTGGGGAATCGCGCAAGAAACCCTTAGTAAACAATGCCACTTTAGACAAAAAGAGGGCGTCCTTGGATGCCAGACATCGCTACATGCTGGAGAAATTCGCTGCAATCGTTGACAAATGAGTCCAAAGATAATGTCAAGTACCTTTACACCTTGGAGCGTTTCTGCGAGCCGCTATACCAAGCTGATCCATTGTCTATGATCCCACCATTCCTGGATTAATCAATGCCATAAAGATGATACACAGCATCTCCCGCTATTACAATACCTCAGAAAGAATGACCTCACTGTTTGTTAAAATCACCAACCAAATGATAACCAGCTGCAAAGAGTATATTTACAAGGTGAGATGGCTTGTTGCTTGTTGATTGTTGTCTCTGTTGCATTTTTGACACCTCGCCATAATTCAGGATGGTGGTACAAACCTGTGGGATCAGGAACGCGTTCAGCTTGTCAAGAAGCTCAATGATTGCGTTCGCTTGAAATGAAGCTTATCAGAGGTGCTTTCATGAGACGAAAGTGAGCATTTCGATTTGTTGTGAGTTGCAAAGTTCAACATCATGCCCCTGTGTTGTTCTAGCACAAGCTGCAGAAGACTCCGAACGAAAAACAGTTGTGAGCCGTCTTGACTCATTGAGTTCCCCGTGAACATCACAAATCTCACGTCTCAAATTAATTGCGACTTCTCGGAGATGTACATTTTTGGGAATTTTGATGCTTTCTGCGAGCGCATTCAGAAGGTGATCGATATGTTCAACATTATCGAGAAGTTTTCTGTTCTGGAGAAACTAGGAGTCGAGGGCATGGACTCGATCAACAAGCGTTTCATGACTATTCTGATGGGAATGCAGCGGAATCCGTATGATATTCTAGACGACAGAAAAATCGTAAGTGCCCGTTTCGGAATTCGTATGTTCGTGTCGGACATCCTTACTCAACTGTATGGACTTATCTAGGAGTACGACACCGATTACAACAACTTCAAGAGACAGATTTCAGACTTGGAAGGGACCTTACAACAGTTCATTGATGCGTCTTTTGAAAGGATTTCATCCACAGAGCAGGCGCTGTTACTGTTGTCAAAGTTTGGTCAGATCCGTGACATGGCGTTGGACTTGGAGGCGAAATATCACGCAGTTTTTGTGCACTACACTAGGAGGGACCTTGAAGGGGTCCGAAAGCTCTACCAGAAATGCAGAGACTCTCCTCCGATTCCACGAAACACTCATCCGGTATCTGGCGCAATTTCGTGGGCTCGCCAACTTTATCGAAGAATTGAAATTCCCATGAAATTCTTCAAGGACAAGACTACTGTGCTAGAGTCTGTGGAAGCGAAGAAACATATAGAGAACTATAACAAGCTAGCGCGTGCCTTGATTGAGTTTGAGATGCTGCGGTATAATTCATGGTTCTCCGTGGTCGAGCAAACAAAGACAGGGCTACAAGCTACACTGCTTGTTTCTGATCGCGAGGGCAATTTATTTGTCAATTTTGATCCCGTCATCACACAAATTATCAAAGAAATTCGGTGCATGGATCGTCTTGGACTGGAAGTACCTGATTCTGTTCGAGAAGTTGCGTTGAAAGAAGCCACATACAAAGAACTCCTAACTGGGCTTGAAATGATTCTTCAAACAAAGGAAAGAATAATAAAGAAGATCCTTCCCGTGTTGAGGAAAGCCATAGCCCGCACTTCGAGCAAGTTGATAGGACTTTGCAACCGGGGCTGACCGCCTTGACATGGTGAATTATTTGATTTTAGTGTTTCCTTTGAAGTTCAATTCGATTGGTCATTGACATTTTTTTCTCCGCATGTAGGACGAGTTTGAACCTCAACTCATACTTGGCGGCAAATGATATCCAACTACAGAAGCTTGAAGAGCTTGTGGACAAACTTTTAGACATTGCGCAATATCGGATTGAGAATGGCTTGCACAAAAATTTTGAATTATCACTTTGCGATACGCCACTTGAAGCAGAACAGTGGACGGTTGAGCAATTTCTTGAGAGAACGGAAAAGAGATGCACCTTAATCATTCAAACAATAAACAACCGAAGTAACCTCATCGAAGCTGCAACCCGTGACTTAATTGCGGAGCTTTCTAAAGGAGTTCCACACCCTTTGACATCAGACATGCGCATTGGACATGAGAATGTTTATTATCACTTTAACCTACAGAACTTTGAGGCACTCATTCAATGTATCAAAGGATCTTTTGATTTGTTGAAGGTTAGTTCAAAGTTTTAATCTTGATACAAAACAGTTTTGTAACAGCTGTCCCTTCAATTCACAACAAAAGATTCGCTTGGGAAATTACTCGAGCAACCAATACAGTAAAAAAACGACACAAAAGCCATTTTTTCGAGCAGAACTTGCACTTCTTATACCGATGTCGTCCTACAACCAAAACTTGAGGACATTCAAGCCGCCCTCAAAAAGGCGACGTCAATGCTGATGGACGTTCCGAAGCGTCTCCAGTTGAATTGGGCAACTTATTTCACACAGATGATCCACCGACTGGTCGTGGACCTGAAGATATGTCACAGATCGCCACGAACAAGGACATACTTAAACTCACACTGATGTTGAGTTCGACAGTTAACTTGAAGAAAGATGTTGAGATACATCGAGAACAATTCAGCAAGTTCGATTTCTTGTGGAGAGATGATAAAGCGGACACAATCTCAAAGTTTCTTGGTAACAATCCCACCATTAATGACTTCGAGTCTGAGATGAATCGTTACGAGGGAATTGAGCGCGAAATCTCTGAGATTGCTTCTACTGTAGAGATCGGACTTCTCTCCATCTCGTCAGAACCGCTTAAACTGGCACTGATTGGAGAGACCAAAAATTGGAAGCAGCAATTTGGACTGAACCTCAACCGAAAGGTGAAGAAGGCCATGGAATAACTCATTGAATACATGGACAGCAAAACGGTCAGGCTTAGTCAAAAGATCGCCGATATTGAAGATCTCAGGCTAGCTGTGGCAACACTAAGTGAAATTCGGGAAACGGAGGTGGACGTTGACATGAAGGTGCAGCTAATGGAGGAGGCGTACTTGCTGTTGATGAAACACAATGTTACGGTATCTAAGGAAGAGACTGAGAAGGTTGACTCATTGCGATACAGCTGGAAGAAGCTTAAAACTCTCGTTGTTGACGTTCAGGAGAACTTGAACAAAATTCAGCCGGTGTTCAAGCGAGAGCTGGTTACGTCAGTCGAAAAGTTTACACAAGGTACGAGTGCATTTGGTTCTCGAGATTGCTTCTCCAACACTCAATGATTTTTAGATGTGAAGGACTTTACAGTTGAGTACACAGACAATGGTCCGATGGTAGCAAACCTTCCCCCCAAGACAGCCATTGAGCAATTAAACGTTTTCCAGCGAGCTTTTGATGAACTGAATCGAAAGTGGCAAATGTACTCTGCTGGAGAAGAGTTGTTTTCATAAGTAATATCTCACTCATGTCATCATGTCATCGTGTTGTTTTTTTAATGCCTTCCCATTGTGGTAGACTACTGTTACTCCTTTCCCAGCACTTGTTCAGATTAAAAAGGAGTTGAAACTGCTTCAAAACCTCTACAGTCTCTATAATAATGTGCTGGAGAAAAAGAATGGGTACAATGAAACTTTATGGTCTGATATCAAGATTGATCAGATGAACAATGACATGGCTGACTTCCAAAACAAAATCAAAAAGCTGCCAAAAGGAGTTAAAGAGTGGGATGCATTCCTGGAACTGAAGAAAACTGTTAATAATATGACTGAAATGGTGCCGTTATTAGAGCTCATTACAAATAAGGCCATGCAACAACTCCATTGGACCAGAATAATAGATCTCACTAAGACAGTCTTCAATCTTGATCCAGACAACTTTTCCCTTTGGCATGTTATGGTGGCTTTACTGGTGCAGAACTGAGAGGATATGGAAGATAATTGTGTGTCAGTGGTCAAAGAAGCTGACAGAGATTAAACTGAGAGGTGTTGTTGTCACAAGTTTACATACCCCACCCAGGGGAGTACCCCCACTCAAAGGAGGGATACCCCCACCTCTTAATCTTTTACTTTTGATTAACAGGTTTGATACTTTTAAATATTTTAGTTATGCATTTTGGTGATTGAATTTTTAAATATCTTACTTATATTTGTTAAACCAGTAACAAGCCCAACATGTTTTCATATTTCAGATCACAAAAACTAAAAAAGCTTGGATTATAAGTAAGATTTATTTTACATATAAGAACACATCAAATTTGTATGGTAAGCTTCAATTTGTTTCATAGAAAAATATTTTTAACATTTATTGCATCAGACATTTTCTTATTTTGATACACTTGTTAGCTCATACTATCATCAAGATATCATCAGGTCCACCTCCAATATCAGGTCTGTACTTGTTTTGGTAACCCAGTACAGCTGTAAAAGCAAAAAGCTCCCTCCGATAGAATAAAAGGTACCTTATAAGTTGCTCCTCATTGGGGCTTTCAAAATAAACATTTTCTCCTTGGAACATTCTTTCAATTGTTTGAAAGTTCCGTAGTGCAAAGAGTATTCCCATGCATGTAAAGACACCACAGTTGTA
>KQ965863.1:3884-64123 GCA_001574975.1 Gonapodya prolifera JEL478
CTGGTGATGGAAGACTCTATGCAATGCCAATCACTGTTAGTTTGAATCCTCCTGAGGTTTCTGCAAAGATCTTGAGTATTGAGACTGCAGCAGACCAACACCACGCCTTAGCTCATCTNAGACTTGGGCATGTGAATGAGCGTGACTTGGAGACAATTGTGAGGTCTGGGAAGCTGAAAGATGTCAATTTGAATGATTTGCAGCAATCACTGTTTTGTTTTGGATGCAAAGTGGGAAAGGCTGCACAGTTGCCATACAACCAGCCTGAAAGAAGGAGAGCTTCTCAACCAGGAGGACGTGTTCATGTTGATGTATGGGGACCTGCAAGAGTTAGTGGCTTGAGAGGCAAAAAGTACATGTTACTATTGCTGGATGAAGCTTCACAGTTCATTTCACTGTTCTTGATGAGAACAAAAGATGAAGCACAGGAGAAGATCAGGGAGTACAGGACAATAATGCAGAAACAATACAATGGATTTGAGTTGAAGATTTTGAGAAGTGACAATGCTGGTGAGATCTTAAAGTCTAAAACAATGCAGAATTGGATGAAGCAGAATGGGATTGTTGATGAGGAGAGTCCATCTCATACACCACAACTGAATGGGAAGGCAGAGTGTGCAATGCAGACTATTATTGAACCAACGCAGAGCATTTTGGCAATGGGTGGTCTTGCACTGACTTGCTGATCTGAGATTATCATGGCTATTGCACACATCAAGAATCGTCTTCCTTCACAGGCTGTAAATGGAAAAATACCTTTGGAAGTGCTTACAAATGAGAAAGTGACTGTGGATCACTTGAGGATTCTTGGATGTGATGCATATGCTCTTGAGAAAGCACCTGGAAGAGATAAGCTACAGCAGAAGGCAGATCGCTATGTTCTGGTTGGATTTGGCAATCCCCGAGGTTGCAGTGCCAGAATGGCTTGAACGGTGGCTTGTCTCCCTTCTGTGGGGAGATTTGACAGGAAACGATATGGAATCAAGTATTAGTAAGCATGTTGGGACACGCCCAGATAGCATTGCAGACGCGTCCCTCACCAATTCACGAACAACATAATCCCAGATCCACGGCTGATCCTTCTTGCCCCTTGCAGCCGCGCTCCTTTCCGCACTCCTTTCCTCAGATCCACTGTTATTTTCTGTGTTTGATTCGTCTTGGGGGAACATTACAAAAGTTTACCCAATAAAAATCAAAAATTTTGAACCCAAAACCCAAACCCGATCTTTGGGTTTGGGTTAGACTTTATATTTTTACGGACCCAAAACCCAACTTGAAAGTCGGGTTTCAGAGTCAGGATTCGGGTTCTCAGGTTCACTATGCATAACACTAGCCCCCACCACCCCGGTTGCCCAAATCCTCCAGCAAGCTCGCAAGCTGTTCACTGAGAACTTGTGCCTTGGCAGGGTGGACCCAGATAGGCTTGTTCTCCACGCAATACGGGTCCCCTACCAAGGCAGATGCCTGCCTCTGAGGCCGTTGCAAAGCTCAACAGGGGTAACTCAGTGTCCAACCCTCTCATTGTCACTGCAGAGACGAAGCGGATCCTCCTCTTGCACCTGTATGAAGAGGAGGTGACATACTCCACTGGGAATTTCATGACTGTTGAACTTGCCTTGGATGCAGACCTCAACAAACTGGGTGAGTGACCTGCCTGTCATACATTAGGACTGATGACGGATTACATTGGTTTCGGGTCCACGTCAGGGTACGTCAGGAGCTGTGGGCTGAAAGCCCTCCATGACCCCACGACCAACATCAACTGTATTGACAAGTTGGTGGATGGTGCCAAATACATGATTGACGTGCCAGGGTTGGCTTGGTCATCGGCTATGAACGCATATAGAGGGAGCGGAGCAGATATTTCGAGGGCGCTCAAGCGCGGGCTCGAGGAGACGTTCGGCACAAAGCCCAAGGAGCTTTCCTTTGCCTTAGTTGTGTTTAGATCTTTTCAAAAGTAGTAATACACTGGAAGCTCTTCAATATCGAAAAATGGTGGAAACCACGTGATCCTGTGAGGGTCCCAACCCCGACCAAAGCACTCCAAACACCTGTATCGTTTCCCAGTTGCATCGCAGTTTTTGCCGACCGATCGCACGCGGAAGAGAGCGCACGCTGTCTCCGTCTCTCGCCAATCGCACGTGGAGCAATCTCCGCCACACTCGCGCCAGGACACTCCTTGGCTGTTTGGACTCTCAACACGCAATGGACGCAAACCAAATCAGAGCGGCCCTAGTTGAAGTCCTGCAGGGGGGTGATGCCTTCCTGGCTGCGGACCTCGAGCCAGTCTTCCTCAAGTTCGGACTGGACCCGGAGCCTCTGCGAGCCTTCAGCGGGCCCGAGATGGAGGGGCTGGAACTCCCAGTGGACGAAGTCGTTTCGTTGATTGCGGGGCTGTTGGAGGCACATCCGCCGGCGGAGCAAGAACAGGAGGAGGTGCAAGTCCCCGAGCCCGAACCTGAACCAGCTCCAGCTAGGAAACTGCCACGCAAGATAAGAGGACGGCGCTATATATGGACCGGAGCGGGCGGGTCTACGTCCAACGACTCGGATGCGGACGAAAACGATGGTACGAGGTGCCACCTCGTGCGGGGTATTCTTCTCTCCCTAACTCTGTACTTGCAATCGCTGTCAGACCACAGGGTTCCCGACTCACACCCGGACGTGGCGGTCCCTCGCGAGAGCTACGAGGAAGACGGCGCACATGAGCGGAAACCAACAGCGGAGGTCGTGAAGCGGAAGCTCGAGGACTTACAGAGTCGCAACGTGGCGTTGGAACGGGAGATCGAAGAGGAAAGGATACGGGCGGAAGAGCTCGCGGCCAAGCTGAACAAAACGTCGAGAGCTTTGAATGTGCGTTATTATGGTCACTGCTCGCGCGGGTGTTGGGAATTGTTTGATTGAAACTTGTCTGTCGAACTTCAAGGAGAAGCAAAGCAAGCTCTCCCAGTCTGAACAGCACATTCAAGAATTGGAAGCGGAAAAGGAATCTCTCGCGCATAAAGTAACCGAGGTACGGCTCTCCTCCCAACCGCACTCGTCGCAACCTCGACGTAAACGATATGGCCTCACCACTGCAGATTTCCGGGGAGATGAAGAAGAACTCGAGCGTATGGAGCGACTTGAAAGCTACTGTCAAGGAAACCGAAGCCCAGTGGAGAGAACAGCTCGAAGGTTCGTTGTGTCGTTCTGACTGTTCCCAACCCCTAGCGTAATGACAATCGCGGCAATTAGAAACCGAGCGCATGACAATCGAGAACACCGACCGACTGGCGAAAGATATCGAGCTCCAGAATAGCCTCATCGAGAACCTTCGGACAGAGATCTCCGACGTGAGTCCCAATCCCCTCATCCCATCTCCCTTTGTGTTCCCTCTCATCAATCCACCCCACGCACCCCACACACCCCATCCCGCACCAGCTCGAAGTCCTCAAAGTCGAACTCGCGCGCAAGATCCACGACTGGGACCACATGAACTCGGAGCTCGAGCAGGTCAAGGACACCAACGGGGAGCTCAGGTCGCAGCTGGAACGGTTCCAGGAGCAAATGAATGAGAGGACCGTGGAGCAGGGGTTGCTGCCGCAGGCGCAGGTGTGTGGGTTGCTCGTTTAGTGGGGAGTGTGGTCACTCGGTCAGGAACTACAACCAACCTTGGCCCCTCCTCCCCCTTCCCCCACTCCTCCCTTCCTCCCCACACCGACAGCCATTGGCACTAGAACTATGGAACCCCGAACAAAGCGCAGGCCAGCTTGTCCCAGCCGGGCAGACCGGTCTCCAGACGCAGCACCTCGAAGACCGTTTGGAGGAGGAGCGGACGGCGCACCAGCAAACACGGGAGGAGCTCATGGCGCTTGGAGAGCGGATATTCGGCCTCGAGGACGCGCTAAGGGCCCAGGAGGAGCGCGTTCATGAGTTGAGGGAGGAGACGGGGTTTAGTCATCCGGACACGAGTGAGTTCCCAATGCTGGTCAAATTCTTTCTGCGACGTGACTCACATCTCGACACGGTGTATGATCAGGACACCTCCTCGAGTATGACGGCGAGTACGGGTACGAAGGAGGCTACCACCCACGCGCCATGTCGGCCCCGATATACCAGAGCTTCCCTCCTGCCATGTACAATCCGCCCGTGTACCCGGGGTACGCGCCATACCCGCCGTATCCAGCGTATGGCACGACGGAAGTCATCACGGCGAGGTTTCAAGGTGAGCGGAGGGGTCGACCGCGTTCCCCACCTCGGTGGTCCTGACGGGAGTTGTTCCTGGGGCACCAAGTGAATTCCGATGGCGAGGCGCAGTACACCAATGGAGCTCCACAGCGATACGCGGACCACTTGTTCTCCGACGACATGGACGATTACGACGTGCCCTACCAACCCAACCGATCCTCCCAACAAGGCGGGGGAGGCCAGAACTCGCCCATCACGCCGCCTCCGTCGTCCAACGTAGGAGAACGGCCTGGGTCCGCAGCGCCGCCGTCGTCGGGATCGATTGGGGCGTTGAAGGGTAATGGTGCAAGCTCGACACGACGGAAGAAGACGCCGACTGTGGAGGAGGCGGAGAATAAAACGTCAGTCAATCGGCGGCAAGTGAAGGCGCAGGGTACTGCATCGGGAGCGTCAGGTGAGCGGGTGCTTCGCGGTATGTTTTGGTTATTTTCATTGGTGGTCTTACACCCCTATTCCAACCCAGGAACACGCACGAAACAACAGGGCAAAACAGCTGCCTCTCGCCGGGCAACAGCGACAACAAATCGTAACGTTCTCTACATCGTGTCCGCCGTCGTCCTCCTACTGGCGCTGTACATATCTTTTGGCACGTCAAGCAAAGAAGCGTACGGGTGTGAGGATTGCTCGGTGTTCATGCGGGTCATGACGAGGTGGATTAGCTTTGTGGAACGGGTGGAAGATGCAACGTATCGGTTTGTGAACCAGCCTCAATCAGTGAGACAGTGAGGCGGTAGTGTTGGTTTTGTGGTTTTTCTTTCATTGTACGGATTTGATGCTATCGTGAGACAATTGATTGAAGCAAGTTTAAGATATCTGAGTGCCAAAGGTGTGATCAAAGGTGTCGCCGTCGGTCGGCTGTCATGTTCCAGCAGCGAATTGGTTCGGTTCTGCTTACCTATGAAGACGGGCAGCGCGGTGCAGAAGGCGAAAATGTACCAGTACGAGAGGTAGTGCCACATTTCTGCGATGAAGTAGGACATGAATATCGTCGCTGATGAGTGCGCGATCAGGTCTGCAGTGGGAGACGGGCGAATACAAGTTTACTCCGAAAACCAGCTGAATGCCCATAGACTGGAGGACTTACATAGTGAATTCAATCTCACACTAAACATTGAGACACCAGTAAAGAAAAGACCGAATTCCACCGCGAACGCAAGCCAAGAAATGGCCAATGCTGCCACGAGACTTTGAATTTGTGATTATTGTGGAGCGTTCTCGGGCGGTA
This sequence comes from Gonapodya prolifera JEL478, assembly GCA_001574975.1. Taxonomy (NCBI): domain Eukaryota; kingdom Fungi; phylum Monoblepharomycota; class Monoblepharidomycetes; order Monoblepharidales; family Gonapodyaceae; genus Gonapodya; species Gonapodya prolifera. The sequence goes on from KQ965863.1 coordinate 9,337, forward strand.
AACGAAGCAAAAATAGAATCTCACGATTGCTCAATGCTGTCGTAGTCGGAAATATCACCAAGTGGTAAAGCTGCTCTGATGTTTCCATCCTTGTGGTATAAATTAAGAACACGAGCGTCGCAACGCCCGCCCGACACCTTCACCCACGCACCTTCACCACAAACGCCTGAATCGTGGCAACGAAGTGAAGAGCTGCAGTCACAAACCGTGCAGGAATCAGTGAATCCATCAGAATTGAGAAAACGCCCGCTGCTGTGGTCATCGTAGCGATCCCTCTTTTCAACATCCCCGCCAACGCAGGCGTCAGTTCATTTTCAACTCATCATCAGAAGAGCTCTGTCTCGTGGTCCTACCTCCTGAACAATGGCAGAAACTCACAGCTCCTCAAACTCCTTGCCCTCGCAACAACTCCAGGAACTGAAAGAGATTTTCAGCCTTGTCGATGCAGATGGCGGTGGCACCATTTCAAAAGAGGTGTCTGCTCTGAATCGATGGAATGAGGCTCTCGATACCGGTTCTGACTCGCACGTTTGCATAGGAACTTGCTGACCTCATGCGGACGCTTGGTCTTCGGGCAACGAAGGTGAATTGCATTCACAGCTTATGTGGAAGGCTACAATGACTGATAAGCGGTTTGATACGTTCCATCCAAAGCTGGAACTCGACGCTCTCGTTAACGAAATCGACTCGCGAGGCACTGGCGAGATCGACTTTGACAATTTCGTCACCGCCATGTCACGAAAAGTCAACATCAACAAAACAGAGGACGAGATTTTGAACGCGTTTGCGCATTTTGCTGACGAGGGTGGACCTGTCACGACAGTAACAAAACATGCTCTCGTGCAGGCGCTGGTTCTGCATGGAGAAATGGAAAAGCGAATGACTGCGGATGATGCCGAAGATCTAGTCATGAGCGTGCGTTGCTTTAAATTGCAGGGGAGGACTTCTGTTGTTTACTTATTTTAAACGAATGCCTCGCTCACAGACGATCCAAGCACACTCCGACACCATGGGCGACCGATTCGATTACGTTCGATTTGTGAAAGAGACCATGAACAAGTAATTGCATGCACTACCACGACGAAATGTTATGTAGTACTACGCTTTTGTACTTCATTCCAATGTATTCTGCTTGATCGCAACCTCGAGTTTTTTGTGGAGGTCACTGCCAAGACAACCAGGCAATACGTCAGCTTCACCATTTAACAGTATCGTCCCCACGCCATGGGCCATGGAATGGAGGGCATCATGACAGGCTCCCCATCTGCTTTTCACTCACCTGCTCAAGACAAACAGTCCATGTTCGGTGACGAGTCGGTGCACAGGACCAGCCTCGTACTTTCCCGGTACAATAACGCCGTCCTTGTCGTACTCCACAAAGCCCAAAGAGTCCTCTGGGTATGGAACGCGACCCTATGGAGTTGGCGGGTATGAAAAATCAGATCACGTGCAAGTGACCTTGGGAATGTATCTTGACGCCTCACCGATGGTGGAGGATTTCTCATGTCAGGAACAGCCTGCGTTGTGCCAGGGTTAGCAACAGTGCCTGTAACATGAAGCCAACGGTCAACGACAACTCACCATGAAGCCCTACAAGCATTCCCGAAAGACAAAGCGCGAAGGGGAGCGTAGTCAGGTTGATCAACACCTGTCGGCACTCTCAAGGGTGAACAGTACCGGTTGCTTTGTCTGCATCGCATAAAACATGGCCATCGCCTGCAACTCCTGGTCTTTGTCCACGTTCTCTCGCAGCACGCTTTGCAACAGTGGAGCAAAGTCGTCGTTCGGGACAAAGGTCTCGGGCGTAATGGTGTCGCTTCCCTGTTAGTGCAAAAGACCGCAATCTGTTGAAACCACTTCACGGCTGGTCATGAGATGTACGCTTCGCGGATCACTCGCCTCCGGCGGACAGACGGAGTACGCCTCGGTGCTCACTGCGCTCGCGGGGCTCGACTCCACTCCACTCTGCTTTGCCTCGTTCGTTCCATCGCCCCACCCCCGCCCCCCCCGCCCACACTCACAGATTTAAGCCAGCCAACAATCCCCTCGGCTTTCACTCTCTTTGCCCCGATTTCATTTGGGCCCTATGAGTCTCCTTCTTCGTTCAGGACGGGGACACTGCCGGCCAACTTGAAAACCGACCGCACGCACCAGAAACGCAACCGCCCTTGCACCTGGCTCCGTCTCGAACGCAAAGAGCGGATACTCGTAGCTCGGTATCCTAGTCGCCTTTGCTCCCGGTGGGATCTCGCGAACAGCCTGGAGCGCGCGAGCCTATAAATGCAACGGCGAATCGGCGTGAGTTTGGAGCGAAGACTGTGCGCACGAGGGACGAAAGGAGGCGAAACACACGGTGGAGGTGAAGAGACGGGCGATGCGATGCATCCTGGCAGCGCAGAGTCGGTGAGTCAGTCGAATTCCACGTTTCCGGGTGAATTCGTTTCCGGCACAATTACCAACACCACGTTGCCCTTCCTCGCATCCATGGCCGCATCTGTCGCCACCCGCGATCCCGCCACTGTGGACCAAGAGGAGCCAGACGAGGAGTATGTCGACGAGCCAGGTGAGGCTTCCCTCATGCAGGCCTGAACGAAACCCGCTTGCTAACGTCGACGATACCACCCCCGGTCAAGAGCTGGCATCACAGCTTGTAACTTTTGTGCTTCCTGCTCTGCTGCCGGCTATTTCCCGGATGCTCGGACGACACGGTGAGGGGTAGCTCAACAGTTTGCGACCTTCCCCTAGCTTGCACGGTGACGCAACGCTGTTGGAATCTGTGAATAACATCGCCCGGGCGTATTATAAGCGTTTGTAACGGCGCTGGCAGGATGTGGTGCTGTTGACGCAAAAGGTGAGTTCTGCTCACTCGATTTGTTCGAACGACAGAACGGACCTCATCGCTGCACTCGTTTTTCAGGGACATCAAGAAGGCGAACAATGAGCAAAGTGGTGCCTGCGAGGAACAATGTCGGCTCTTTCAGCTCGACTCCCGGTGTAAAGCTAGCATCTAATTCGTCGTCGCTCATTCGACCAGTAACCACTGAGAAGAAGCCAAATCCATGGGAAGTCGCTCGCTGTAACGGTTGTCTACACGCCTTGCCCTGGTGGTTGGGTTTAGCGCAACTTGGCTGCAGTTTTCCGTTTGGGCGTGGGGAATAGGTGAGACGACAATGGAGACGGCACATAAGAAAGACAAGGATGTGCACACGAGAGCTGGGAGCGGTAATTTCACTTTGGGCGCGATTCGAGAATTCCGAGCATATCAGTGAAAGCCATTCTGTTCGAGGTGCCACCAAAAAAAATTGAAAGTGCTTGAAACCCAACATACTCATGTAAACCGCGTTTATGTATCATTTACAAGGTTGGTTCGGCCATTGCGAGATTCACTGACCGACTTCGCATATCCGCTCCAATCTCCCTTATCCCACACCATCCACCTCTTCTCCACTACGCCTTCTTACTCGCCCCGACCCACACTTTTCCGCTCTCCATCACCGCCCATCCCTCGCATATCTCTCGTACCCTCCCGCTGCCGGCGCCACCCTCCTATCGTCGTACTTTCCACGGTCGTCGTATTTGCCGCGGTCCTCGTACTTGTCGTACTTCCCACGGCCGTCGTCTCGCTCGTACCTGCCACTGCCACGATCGTTGTGCTTGCTCACATACCCTCCAGCAGAAGCGCTCCGTCCACCACGGTCTGACCTGACGACGTCCGCATCCCTGGGCTCATACCCTCCTCCACTGGACACTTTCGCCCCGTACTCCCTGTCGCGGGTCGAGGGGTAAGGGTTGTACCTCTCGCTGCCACCGTCCCTCTGGGGCTGGTCGCGGTAGTCGGAGCGGGTGTCGCGTTCGCGGTAGGACCCCGAGCCCGCGCCCGACCCGGAGGCGGCGTACTCGCGGCTTCGGCGCTCGCGGGATGGTGAGCGGCGGTAGCCTCTGTGATTGCCCGGGGGAAATTCCATGATTAGTTGTGAGGCAATCGAATGTGACCCTTTCATGATGGTGCACGTACTGCGTGCTCGACCCTCCTTCATCTCGTCCCCCACTGCTTCTGGCGTAGTCGCGTCCGTTCGCCTCCCTGTCCCTCCCCGAGTCGTACCCGTTGTCGTAGCCTCTGTTGCCGTACCTGGGCCTGTCGTCCCTGTCGCCCGGGCCCGCGGTGCACTTGAGGGGAAGAAATGAGAGGTTCTTGTTAGGATTCGTTGCTTCGATCATGACGTGGAGCCGACATGTCTGAAGAACGTGATCTTCGCTGCTGCTTCGCATGGAAGAGAGACGCGGAGACTGCATCCGCGCCATAAGGCACGCTTTCCTTCGTTTCCCTGCACTACTGTTTGGCACGGAAGATTGCCACTTAAGAGACTGCATTCGCGCCATATAGGCACGCTTTCCTTTCCTTCGTTTGAATTCCTTCGTTTCCCAGCTCTGCGCTGCTTTGAAATACATTAAAACGCCCATGTGACTCTGCCCTCTGAATTGACCATGGTTCGGGGTGACTTCTGAGGTTCTCGCCTCGCGCTGCCACCTGACTGTGCAAAGCCTGCATATCTCTCTGCATTGAGCTGCGCTGCTGCTCCTCACTGCATGATTGTCCCGTCCCAGTCTGAATCTGCATTTCAGCTGAACAGCTCTGTCACCCCCCTATGAGACCCACTTCATGCGCTTTGTGGCCCTCCCTGCCGCACTTGAAACACCCCATTCCCATGCCTCCCCTTCCGAAGGAGCCGCCTCCATTGAAGCCTCCTCGACCCCTCGGCGGTCGAGGGCCGCCGTGACGTCCGAACGTCTCTCCGTCGGAGCGAGCAAGCTCCGTCACGACCCGACCGATGAGGGGGAACTCGGTGGTGCTGCCTTGTTCGGCGGCGTCGCGGGCGTCTCTGCGGGGGTGGACGAGAGGGAGGTCAGTAATAAGGAAAAGACCGGTAACGAACGGAACGAGGCTCTCCGAAACTTTAGCAACTCCGTAAAGCAACTACTGAGATCTTAAGCGACCAGCTCACCTTGCATCCTCGAACCGAACGAACGAGAACAGGCTGTTTGGGCTCGACCTGATTTCCACCTTCTCTACCGGTCCAAACTTTGAGAAACTTGACTCCAGCTCCTCTCTTGTGGTTTGCTGCTGGATTCTCTGTGGGAGCGAGGTGTGTGAGAGCGCTGTTCCTCACTGGCGTCTGGCGGGCGCATCCATGCGAACTCGCAGGCGACGCCCCCGGGAGCTCGCCAGAAAGAAGAAGTAAAGGGAGAACAAGCGTACCCCGACGAAAACAGTTCTGACACCGGTGGATGCGTCTGACATTGCGTAAGTGGGTTTCGTTTGCTCAATTCGGAATGTGGCTTCGACGACAGGGAAGTCAACTCTGCGTGTCTGACTATCACTTGTGTTACTGGTTCTTGCGATGTCTGGTCACCGTCGGGCGCTCGACTGCTGTCCTGCGTTTCTGTTGGGGTTGGAAACTTGGCGGCTATTCTTTTCCCTTCCTCTAGAAATTTCACCCGACACACAAACATGGCGCTTCCAAAGTCCTACCGACAGCACCTCTCGCCCGCAGAGCTCGACTTCCTCGCATGCCGCGAGTTCGTATCCATCACCCCCCTGGAGCGCGTGGATCCAGTGAAGCTCATTTCGGTGAGTCCCCATCACCTGTTCGAAAACTCTTGGATTCCCTTGATTCGTCATGTTTCAGGCGTCGTACGGGCCATTCCGACCACCCGTAAAAGCTGATATACCGCTATGGCTGGCGCTGAGCCTTCGCAAGCGACGCAAGGCGCAAATCAACCCGCCAAAGTGGATGGATCCTGGTTCGTCCCTCTGGACTTTGTGACGCGAACAGAGACCGACATCTCACCTTTCCTCCTCACTTTGTGTGCTATGTGGTGCAGAGAACCTCCAAAAAAAGTTCGAGGAGGAAGTCGCGAATGATCAATTCAGCGCATTGCCATTTCACGCCTTCGGTGTTGCGAAGGCTCTATTGGACAAGTGAGCCTCTTTCCAGCGAACCAACTTCTTTTTGATTTGTGATGAGCTTCGTGGATATAATCTTTGCGTCTCCAGCTGCCAGGAAGACATTCGAAGTACAGGGTGGGACCCAGACCAAATTCGGACTCTGCTCAAAGACATAAGGGAGCGTCGACAACACAAGGCACGGCAAGGTCTTGGCGTCTTGGACGGAAAGTACCTTCAGGTGCGGCTGTTTATTACGTCTGTCTCTGGAAAATGCAAGAAACGGTCATCGATTTCGCTTATTGCCCGCAGTTGGACAACATCACGCTCCAAGAACTGAACGAAATCCGACCGTTTTTCTCCCGGGCGAATGCTATGCTGGCTCGCCTGAATGCCGACGACGAGAATTGAACGATAATATGTATGATCCCGACCAACGCTGTAAATAGTGAATTCTCATTTCTATTGTCAATTACATACGAATTCGAATTTGGTTTCGCCTATCGAAAGAAAATAACTCTTTTTAAAAGGGTTCAGTGAATGATATATTCTTTCAGGTTGGCTTTGCATGCGGATCGCTCACACCCATCACGAACGCGGCATCTCTCGATTACTCTCTCAGCTTTGCCAACGCCTCCCGTGCCTCCCGCGTGCCCGCTGACTCGTACAACTCCTTTGCCTTCGCCAAGTCCGAATTCATACAAACCTCCAAGTGGCCCTTGCGCTACAATGACACCCTCCTCTATAGCTTCTCCATACAGCCGCGCGGCTTCAGTGAGGTTCCTGTCCAGCCCTCCGCGGCCGTCATCGTACATCCGCCCTAGAAGGGTCTTGCTCTCACAACAAAGATCACTGCGGTAGCATTCCACCGCTTTGACCTCATCGTTTGCTCTGCCACCCCAGCCCTGCACGTAGGCCATGCCAAGTGCACAGGCAGGAGCATCATCAGAAGATGCCGACCTGCAAGCAAGATGTTCCACTTTTGCTAAATCTCGCTCAGTCTCACCAATTTCATGAAGAAAGAAGTAGTACGCAAGGTTGAATTGACTCCACGAGTTTCCATTCAAGGCTGCCTCCTGAAATATAACTTTGCCTTGTGTGTGGCGTCGGCAGGTCCTTTTCTGCTGAGATAAAAGCACTCAAGATTGTTCTGTGCACTTGCCCTGTTCAGCCGCCTTGTGGTACCACAAAACAGCTAGCTCTAAATTTCTCTCCACGCTGCTTCCACTCTCACAGCACCACCCAAGATTGTATTGTGCAGAAGCGTTGCCCTAGTCAGCTGCCTTGCGGAAACATGCAAAAGCTCTCTCCAAACTTTTTTCCACACCACTCCCACTCTGGTAGGACATCCCAAGATGTGACTGTGCAGAAGCATGACCTTGGTCAGCTGCCTTGCAGTACCATGCGACAGCCTAGTCCAAATTCGTGTCCGCGCCGCTTCCCTCTTCATAGCACACTGCAAGATTGAACTGCGCGGTGCATTGCCCTGGTCAGCAGCCTTGTGGTACCATCCAACAGTTATCTCCAAATTCTGCTCCACGCCACTCCCGTTCGCAAAGCAAACCCCACGATTTACCTGCACAGCTGAATCACGCTGGTCAGCTGCCTTACGATATCACGCAACCGCCTCCTCCAAGCTCTTCTCCACACCACTGCAATTGTAATAGCACACGCCGAGATCTCCGCCAGACGAAAGAGGGAATCCGCGTCCCCAGCAAAATCATCTGGAATTCCATCACCAAATTGGATCTGACGAGGCTGGACGTGATAATTCGGAGCGTAATACAAAAGTTCGATTTGTGTCTACAAGCGAAGTGCTGATAAAAAAATAACTCACGTCAGCTGAACAAGGACACTCAAAATCACGGGAAGTTGTGGCCGTTTATCCGGTTCAGGATACCTGCACTCCCGCATCAGCGTTTCCAGTTGCACTGGCAAAACGATGTGCTTGGGAAGAAGAGGTTGACGGTGTGGGGTTTAGCATATCTCGTATATCAATGACATCGGTAATCCTCTAAAAGGTTCGATTTTGGTCCAAAGCTTTAATTAGGAAGTTGAACTTGTTAGTAGAGCAGTCACAAAGAAAGGAGCACAACAAATGCTTACAGAATAAATGAGAATCTCAAAAGCATAAACATCGTCAGCTTCGGTGGTTCCTTCCTCTCGCAAACGTTCGGGGGACATAAATCGCCAGGTACCAACACAACTCCCTGTTTTGGTATCTGCTGCCGCACTTAAAACCTTTGCAGTCCCGAAATCTGTCAGAATACCTTACTTTTTGTTGGTGATGAGAATGTTGTCCGATTTCAGATCGGCATGGAGGATGTCTTGGTTGTGGAGGTTCTCCATTCTGCGAGCGACATCAAGCAGCTGTTTACAATTTGTTAATTAGCATTCCAAATGGCAAGCGGCCCACAACCGGTGAAGAAGAAGTTACTTACAAGGAAGGGAATCTCCTTTCTTCTCTTCATCTGACTCAAACTGCTGGAGATAACTTCTTAAGCTACCATTCTCCATAACGGGTGACACAAACGCAATCATGTTCCTGCGCTTGACAATGCCGTAGAGCGGCAGGACGTGCTCAGAATTCGAATTGTACCACCCGGTGGCTTCGTCTTCAAAAGATACTGGGCAGCGGAAGAAAGGTGGTGTGCTTCAGCAACGCACAAAAGCAGCGTGACGCTGATCTGTCACTTACCTTTTCATCATATCCTTGTCTGAACTTGACGGTTTTGACGGCAACAGGAATATAATCGAGCCAGATCCCCCAATAGACTGTTCCATATCCGCCTTCTCCAAGCGCGTCGGTTTGTGAGATCCTCAAATACACCTCTTTCATCTCCCAAACTTCCGAGATCTTCGCAAGCTCCTTCTGAATGGACGATGAGAAGCTTTGGGCAACATGTGACAGAGCTGATAATGCTGCTGGCAAAGCTGTTGTTGGAAAGTCTTCGGTCGGAAGATGGACAACCTCAGTCGGGGAGTCCCAGGGATGTTTGGAATCAGACTGAACATCTGCAGTTGCCGCGGGCAGAGAGATTGAACCAGGGTGAAGGAATGCCGTTCCCCCAAGAAACTGTTGCCACGTTGGAATCGGTTGATGTGGTGGGAGCTTGGAATACCGAGGTATGGAATGTCGATGCTGTGTTGGCCCCGTCACCGTCACCATACAACAATTCATTCGGTCGATCTGAGCCATTGTGCTCCTCCCCCGCAGAAACTACACTTTCCAAAGGTGATGATGGCCGTCTGACAGTCGAAATGACCCCAGTTGTCTTCCAAGCACCAGGAAAAGCTTTCGTGAAAGTCTCCGCCTCTTCCATTCGCTCTGCGGAGCCATTGGGTGGGGTTTCGTCGCGATTGGATGTAAACCATTTGTAGAACTCCGCGATGGAGAGCATCCCCGCTGGATGGGTGTGTTTGGGTTGAGTTGTCGTGAAGTCTTTCGCTATTTGGTCGTTCGAGATCCGTGTCCCAGCCCAAGTCCAAAACAGACGAATGGGAAGGAGATTTGCGAAATTTGACAAATAGTTGTCTTTGTCTACCTAATCCATAATCCTGTATGTCCCTCTCTCGATCGCCACGAGAATAGAGTGCACAAAATGTACATTCATTGAACGAGTACGACTACAGCAGTGAAAAACAAGTTTTCAGGAGATAAATTCGGGCGTCTCTGCTCCTCTCGCTCTTCCCCTGGACCCCCAACCAATTATAACGCGTGACGACTCGATAGTTCTCACCTTTCTCAATATCACTCCATCCCAAAACCGTTGCAGAGTAACACTATCTTGGAAGTCGAAATTGTCGTCCAGGGCAGGAACTTGTGTGGAGGGGGTCGGGCGAGGGTTGCTAGGTGAAACCGAGGGCACGCAGAGGGCGTGTGAGAGACGAGTACGAGAGGGAGAACCGAGAGAGACGAGAGAGCCGAGATACCGAAAGAGAGCCGAGAGATCACACCAAGTGACCGGGGAGACGAGACGAGCGAGGAGACGCGAGACGAGATGGAGAAGCGGGAGATTCCAAGTCAGAACATTCTTGTTACTTTGTAGTGTTTTACATTCGTTTATATATCGCGAAATTCTAGTTTACGCTTTTCTTTACCAGGGTGAAGTCCAACTGCTGGGTGAAGTCCAAATGCTTTCGGTGTTGATGAAGCGCGGTGCCAAAGGAGGTGTAAAGCTTGGCCATGGCATCCTCAGAGTGCTCGATGACTTCTGCATCTCCAGCAGAGGCAGGCCAATCCAGTACGATGTGTGCCACACAGTCCGCGCCGTGCTCAACTTTCATGACCGGCTTTGGCGTCTCCACAAGCTCCACGCAGGATACCGCTTGTCTTCTCTCCGTCCAGGTCAACTGGGTCTCCAACCCTTTCCAGGTTGGAGGCGGGGCATCAACTTGGGCGGCAGGTAAGGGCGTCAAGAATTTTTGCCGAGAGGAATGTCACCCCATGCAAGCTAGACCCACTTCACGCGGTTTGTGGCCCGCCCTTCCGCAGTTAAATATCCCGTTCCTGCTCCTGCTCCTGCTCCCGCGGCTCCCCTCCCGAAGGACCCGCCCCCATTGAAGCCCCCACGTCGGCGCGACAGTCACGGGCCGCCGTGACACCCAAACGCTCCATCAGAGCGAGCAAGCTTTGTTACGGCACGACCGATGAGAGGGAACTCAGTGGTGCTGCCTTGTTCGACTGCGTCGCGGGCGTTTGTGTTGGGGTGGAGGGGGAAGTCAGCAATCGGGCAAAGGCCGGAAAGGAATGGAGCGAGGTTCTCCACGACTTCACGAGCTCCATAACGCTCTACTGCGATCTTAAGCCTCCAGCTCCACTTGAATCCTCGAACAGAAGGGCGTAGTGCTCATCCAGCTCGTCGGCGGAACTCCAATGACAGCGAGTCGACAGGTCGTGAGTGCAGGTTGGTGACAGTCCCCTGGGTGCAAAGCGTTGGAGGGGAGAAGAGTTCAGGGCAATGAGTGGGTGCCAGCAAAGGTCATGACCGCCTCAGCGCCGACGTTTCGTGCGTTCCTCTGACTGGGGAGTAACACTGTGTCACCGCAATGCAGGATCTCTGAGCCTGCAACCCTGGAAGCTTACCGAAAGCACGCTGCTTGTAGTCCGAGCTTGATTGACAGCCTGATCACACGGCGGACCTGGCACTTGAACCGGGTCCAGAACCATCCAAGAGCATGTTCAGGCGGGAGCGCATGCTTGTAAGAGATCTTGAGGAGGGTTGCACTTGCACGCTGGCGAGGCCGCCTGAAAAACCACCACGGAGAGGCGAAAGCTTCATTCCCACCATCCCTGCATTTGCCAAACCAACCGCCTTCACCGCTTGATTGTACATGAAGTGTACCTCACCGCCTTGACGACTTTGGAAACACCTTTCTCCAGCAACCTCCCGGACGTCGCCCTCACCGATAAAGCGCCCATCTCGTTCCCATTGGCATCATCGCCCTTCTGACAGCCCTCTTGCCCTTCCCGATCCACCCGATGGCATCGCCCAAGCTGTTAATATTAATGCACACCCCGGCAGTCCGCGTGCGTACACACGCTCCAGGATTGCTTCCCAATTCAGCTCATTGCGCGTGTGCAAGAGCGCCAGTAGGGACTTACGGAGTTGGAGCAGGTGGGGGTCCGATTATGTAAGGTGGAGTAGCGGTGTGTGGTACAGCTCCTGTGCGAGACGGGTATTAAGGGTGCGGTTTTGTATAGCCTATGCAAAAACCACAGACTCACCACTCGGCCTCTCATAACACCGCCTGGCATCGACTAACAACCGGTGCAGGAGTCACCGGTCCTATTGCCCTCTTCTTTAAACCGGGACGCCTCCGCTTTGTTCCGTTCCCGCTCCGGAGGGTGGACTAGGGCAAGCGCTCCTTGTCCTTTTCACACTTGGTCTTGACTCCGGGAACAGCGTTAACATCCGTGGCGGGCACATCATCCTCAAACGCCATCCAGAACGGCCTGTACCGCCCAGCAGCGCTCCATACCATCCCCACACCTGTTCCGCGCGAACACGTAACGGTCGCAAACTTTCCACATGTCGCGGCCGCCGCGCTCGTGTGCACTTTGCCCTCCTTGGATTCGGATCGGTCCTCCCCCGCCCCCGCCGCGAGCACATCCTCAGGATCCTCCAGTTCCCGACCCGAAACACTGCCTGGGAACACCCGGAGGATCACAGCAATGGGTAGGAGGGGAGGGCTCATTGGAACGGGGGATTGAGGTCCCGGAAACGCTTCGGCGGATCTTGATCCTTCATGCTGCAGGTTCGTGAAGTCATGTGCACGTCAAGCACAGCGCATCAGAGTCAAGAAGTGGGACGCGACTGCTCACCTCGCTTGCAACGAGCACACGTGTTCGATGCTTCTGCCCCAGTTGGGTTTCCCCAGGTCCGTTGGTCACGCTCCCATTTACACGCTGAAGTGCAACCTCTTCAAACGTCGGCGACGTCTCATGGAAATCGCTGCAACCTGGTCGAACCGCCACTCGTGGCAGAGTACCGATCCCAGCATTGTACCCGACGCGAAGTACTCCTAGAAGTCCAGCGCGACCTTGTCCGGGACACCGCTTGCTGCTTCGCGTTTCGCTGTCCCCGCGTATCCGTCTGAGCAGCGTTCGAGGCCCTTGATGATGGCCCCGTCGCAACTAACTTACTTGTCCACTCCACTCGCTTCTGAGTATGGGCATTAGAGTCCTTGGCATCCGGCGCGGCTACAGCGAGAGAATGTTTCGTCGGCGTCTCCCAACGGATGATCGACGGGAGCAGACCGAACACTTCTCTCTGCTTGCGAGTCAACGTGCGAGTCGGGATGGCGCAGCATGTGTTGCGAGAGGGGAGTTCGATCGGCGGTTGAATTCTGACCCAGTTTTGCCGAGTAGAGTCAACTCCCACCAAACACCGACTCTGCGAACGGCGCTCGAGATAATTCAGTTACCGTGATCTTCCGTACGGCGCATGAAGACACGTTTCAGCGATGCAAAAAACAGATGTAACGAATAACAGCATATCAACAAAACTACGACGTTCATGGTAAGCTGACACCCATCGCGAAAGATGCGTCTACACATCGTTCTTTCATCCTCGCCAACGCCTCACGCGCCTCCCACGTCCTCGCCGACTCGTACAACTCTTTCGCTTTCGCCAAGTCCTTGGGCAACCCACCAAGTCCAAACTCGTACAAGCGTCCAAGTGGCCCTCGAGCTACCACGTCACCCTCCTCTATAGCTTCCATATACAGTCGCGCGGCTTCGTTCAGGTTCCTGTCCAGACCTCCGCGACCATCTTCATACATTCGCCCCAGCAGAGTCTTGCTCATGCAACGAAGATCGCTGCGGTAGCATTCCTCAGCTTTGACATCATCCTTCGCTCTGCCACCCCAGCCATGTTCATGTGCGATACCGAGTGCCCAAGCAGATGACGCAGACCTGCAAATGAGCTCTTCCACTTTCGCTAAATCACGCTGAGTATCACCGATTCCATGAAGGAAGAAAGCGTACGCAAGGTTTGATTGACTGTATGAGTTCCCTTTCTCTGCTGCCTCCTGAAACAGTAACTTTGCCCTTTGGACATCAGCCGCTCCGCTACCTTGTCTGCTGAAGTACATCCACCCAAGATTGTTCTGTGCACTCAAATTGCCCTGCTCTAGTGCCTTTTGGAACCACAAAGCCGCAAGCTCTAAATTCTTCTCCACGCCAGTCCCAACCATGTAGCGTACCCCAAGAAAATTTTGTGCATCAGGGTCACCCTGATCTGCAGCCTTGTTCCATTGACTGATGAAAGCCTCGCACTAGCGTGCGGAAGCGTCTGAAATCTTATAGATACATGGGATCCGGGCGTCGTCGCGTGTCAGTAGCAGGTCTCATAGTGAGGGATGGAGAGAAAGTTCACAACCACCGCGCCGCGTCGCCCAGCTACGCCAATGAGTAGCAGCCGGAGAATTGATCCTGCAGCACAAGAGAAGAATAGATACTTGATGAATCATCTGATAATCTATCGTCTGCGGACTCCTCGATTCCGCATGAACAGATGGGAACAACCAGTTCACGCGCACGTTGGGGGACGGTGAAGCATCGCTCAAATCATTAGACGGAGGTGGCTCGCAACCTTGGCGGCATCTGGCTTAAAAGGAATCCGACTGCTGCCATCCCCTTTTCTCTCGCTGAATCGCATTCGCTTCTCCCGCGTTCGCTCTCTACTTACTCCTCGCTAGATTCGCTAGATTCGCCAGGTACGCGCTTGCATCGCCGCCAGCCGATATCCCGACGGTCCCACACGCTCACGCACTTTTTTGCACCGGTCTCCCTCTGACTCAGTCGCGGCACAAATGGTTGGATTCTCGCCCGCAGACCTGCCCACTCCCGAGCAGAAAGCGCCCTCGTCCTCCGCATGCGTCGACCCTATCAACCCAGAGGCACTCAGCGGCGTGCTGGCGGAGCTGTTCCAATCAGGTGGTGGCACCGACATGTTCAACAAGTACCCGCGCACGCCCGTCGCAGAGCTCGAGAAGCTGAGACACAAGTGCGACGATCTTATTGACAACTATCTCAACAGTGGGGCAGAGATTGATGTCAGGAAGGACGATGTCATTGCAAAGCTAAAGGAGCATGCGTTGGGGGGCAATCAAGCGGCGGTTGTGCTTTGGACCCATCTCAATGATATTCCATCGTGGATTGATTGGCAGAGGTTGAAGCGTGGTCAGGTAAGAAGCAAGCGCCGAGCGGAGTGAGCGTAGCGAACGGAGCGAGGACACCGAGGCTTAAGCGCCGCAAGGCGCTGACCGAGGCTGTCCGCCGGAGGCGAATGCACCGCGAAGCGAAATATGTGCTGATCCATGGATTGCATGCGTTGATTCTCATTTTGCGTTTGAACTTCGAATGACGAATCGACTGATCAACGCACTTGTACACATTTTTCTAGCGTCTCTTCTGGTTCTACGCCGAACCCATGCTTCTCTTCCTCCTCCACTTCTCCCTGATCTTCGGTACGTCCATCGTCCCATTCCCCTTCCCCATTCCCCTGTTCCCTGCCACATTGCCCAATCTAACCCACCCACCCTCTTCCCCTCCCATAGGCGTCACCGCCCCCAAAATCAACAAAGTCCTCATGGCCACCGGCTACCTCTCGCACCCCACAAAAGTAACCTTCCAGCGTCTCATCGAGACCACGCACTGGGTGCTCTCGTGCATGAACGAGAACTCGCTCCTCCCAGGCCGACCCGGGTGGGAGAACTCGGTCCGCGTGCGGTTCCTCCATGCGAGCGTCAGGCAAAGGATCAGGGGGCTCGCAAAGTCGAAGCCGCATATTTATGATGAAGAGGAGTTGGGGATTCCGATCAATACCGTGAGTTCTTTTTCCCACGCATGCGCATGCGTCGCACTTCTTTGTGATTCCGACCGTCATCGTCACCTTGCGCCCCCCTCGTTCATCTTCACACCTTCCAGGAAGACATGATCGCTACCATCCTGGGCTTCTCCCTGGGCCCACTGCAACGCCTCATGGCGCTCAAATTCCGGGTGACCGAGAAGGAGCGCGAGGACTTTTGCCACCTGTGGCGGTACATCGGGTACCTCTCTGGCATCCCGGACGACCTCAACCCGCTCAGGAGAGGGTACGATTACTGTACCGCGTTTGGTGGGAGTGTGACTTTGCAGTGAGTTGCAGACTGTAGTGGTGCTTGGTTGCTGGTTCCCACGTGTACTGTGGCTCACCGTCGACGTCCGTCCACCATACAGCATCTGCGAACCCGACGAGTCCACCATCCGCCTCGCGCACGGCCTGCTCCAAGCCTCCTCGCTCGGCTCCGCCGAACTAACCTTCCAAATCATCGACGTGATCGGGCTCGTCCTGGGCACCAAAACCGAACTGGGCACAAAAAAGGACATCAACCCCAAATCGCTCGAGAAGCGGCGCAAGCGGTTCTACGGGTACTTTTCACAGGTCACGCGGATTACGCTCAAGGACAAGTACTGCGACTACCTCGGGTTGCCAAAGAAGGAGATTGGCCTGTTGGAGTGGGGCGCGGCGCATTCGACTTTTTTGGGGCTTTTGATGGCAACGCAGACTCTGAAGTTGACGAAGCCGACCATGAAATGTGGGCCTCGACTTGACGTTGCTGTACGCCATTACAATTTGCTAACAATGTCCGACCTCACAGGGTTCGCCAAGCGCAACGAGAACATCCTGCCTCGTGTCGTCAACGCCGTCCTACAGGGCAAGCCGCCCAAGTTCCAGCTCCGCCACGCGCCAAAGGCTTCAAACATGGTTTCCGGTGGTGCGGCGGCCGGTGGGGGACACTCGGAGGAGTAAAGATGAAGCCAGGGCCAAGGGCTGGTTCTTTGCGGGCGTTTTTTTTTAGAGCCGAAGTACCCCATACTAAACAAGATTAGAAGTTTTGGATGTTTTATTGAATTAATTATGTAAATATGGTTCAGAAATCATTCTGTGCGAAAAGATTCGTTGGACGAACATTCTTCTGATGTTCTCTGAGTGAAATCAAGTTATCAGCCGCAGCAGTGCCCCAACAATAGGCGATACTTAACTCAACTCTTCCTGCATGTGGCAGTTGAATGCTCGTGTTCATATTACCAGTTTTGTGTTCTAATATTTTGCGTTCTTTGGTCACCGACAGCTGCAAGCTGCTTGAACTTCACCACTGAAACCCCAAAGCGATCCATCTCACCAGCCGACCATTTTCCCGCTTCCTTCTTAAAAGCTCTGGATCGTGACGCAGATGGAGTCTTCTGGAAGCGGCAAAACGATCCGAGAGGTCGATTTCGGTATCGATTCAGGCCACTCCAACACGGCCATCGCATACCTGGTGGAGGGAAACGAGAGAGTTCAGATTTTGAGTCTTGAAAACTCGTACAACGCGGAGTCCTGTGAGAATCTCCGGAGTTCCTGCCAATGTCTGATGTCGAGTACACGTCTGCATAACGATCGCACATGATTAGCTCCCTCTGTCGCGGCGCTGAACTACACGGAGGAGTACCTTTGGGCGGCAGGATACTCTGCTAAAGACGCTGCAGACGGAGATGTCATCTCCATGGCCATGAGAGTTGTGGGGCTACGATGTGACAATCCAGCTGTCAAAGAATTTGTGAAGAGCTGCCAGCCGAGAGCATTTCATCAAATGAGAGAAGGCAGGATGTGCTTATTCAACACCCTCAACAGGACGTACGAACTCCGTCGAACGCAGCACAATACTATTGGGTACTTTTCACCGACTGCCGAGCGTGTCATCCCGCTCACTGTCGCAGTATTTTAATTTTTCTGCGCAATCGACAAGAGGATTGCGGAGCACCTGGAGCAAAGTTCCGACGTCAAGTTGGGCTCCATCACCATTGCTGTCCCTATCAGCTGGTCACGATATCGTCGGGAACGCTTAAAAGCAATTATTCAGCTCTCCTTTGACCTTCCGCTCAAAAAAAATTAATATCGCAACGGAAACCCAGGCTTCCGTTCGAGGATATTTGGATTATACTGCAGCAACAAAAGCCTTGCTTCAATCTATGCCCACACAAGCCAACTTTCTTTATTTGGATGGAGGGCACGGAACACTACAAATGGCTTTAATCCGCATATCAAATGGTGGCAAGCGGGTGGACACCATCTATGCCACTGGAATTGATTGTGGAGGATTTGATATTTCCGTGGCAGTTGCCAAATGCGTTATCCCGGCCATTGAACACGCCATGCGCCCTATGAAGGAAACTCCCGTGTCTGAAGATGCGATCTGGAAGGCGCTTTTGGAGAACATGGAAATTCTGATCAGTTGAAGATTAGAGCCATTGCCCACACAGTGGACCAGAGGTCAAGCTACAGCCTTCGAAACATCTCGAATATAAAGGGGCGCGCTCAGTAACTTGCAAGTTCAACCTTCCCGCTGGTGTTGAACATGCAAGCTATTGACACCTTTGAGTCTATGTTTGGAACGGGCCAAGGAAACCGTCGCAATGGCGGAGCCAGTCGCTCTCCAAACCGACGTAGCAAGCATCAGTCGAACGAAGCAAATCCCATCTGCTGACAGTCTCACCGTCTCACCCCCAGATACAACTACTGGTACCGCCGTCAGCCTTGTGGCAAATGGAGCAGCCGTTTCAAGCAGTGTAGTGTCGCATGTGGAACGGGACTTGTCTGGAGGATCATATGGTGCTGGTGGAAATGGATTCGCTGAGAGTTCTCCAGGGGCTCTGCGTAAATTTTCCTAGTTAGCCTGGTCGCCGGAGGAAGCACCAACCTGGCCAAGTCACCGGCATACCCAACGGGACGGAGGTCTTCTCGAGTGAACTTTGCACTCCCTCAAAGTGATTCATCGAATAATACCACTCCACCTTCGTCATCCGGTACACAACAAAAGAATGCTGGCTCTAACATTTGAACTGCGCAACCGCCCAAGCAAGCGCTCAAAGTTCGGGCAGCGTCGCCCAAATCTGTTTCAATGCCATCCGAAATGAATCGCAGGCCGAACCTTGTCGCACTTACACGGGATAAAGCGGCTGCGAAGGGAAAGGACGCAAACGTACCCACATGGTGCAAGTCGCCTGCATCGATGCGAGCAGGTCACCAGGGTGCCACCTAAACTGCTAATCGCCCGTCGGAATCGTCCAACCCATCTCTCCGACAACGGTCTGGCGGATGTCATCTCCCATCCTCTCCCACAAACTCCACTCCTGCCTCCCCAACGTCAGCCAACAGTTCCGCAGCCCTCTCAAGACGACCAGGACTTCTCACTCTCTTATAGATTCTGTCAACGTTTTCCACACATGCCCATCAATGCTCGTCGACGTGCCCTTACTCTGATGCTCCGTCAGTGTGATCCTTTGGACTTTGTGTTCATCTAAATGGACACTGAAACAACAATGTAATGTCTTTGCCAAGGCTATAGAAACATGCAATAAATGAAACTAGAAGTACACGAGTAACGCGGAGCAAAACGTGGTTCAACACCAAAGCGAAATGGCGAAATACCCATTTCTATCAAATCAGCGCCAGATGCGCGGGTATTTCATCGTGCGAGTACATGATCTCCGCAGGGAACTCGCCGATTTGGAGGCCGAGACGACTGGCTCGAATATGAACTTCGAGGGTTCCACCTGCCGCTGCAAAGAAAGCCCGAATATCTGGAAGTGAAACCTCCCTATCGACAAATGCCATGCCGTCAACACCCGACACGAATTGACCAGGGGTCGGAATGCTCACATTTTCACTTTCACGGTCGGCGACTTCACAACCTCTCCAGGAGGTATTACTATTTCGAAATCTTCCTCCTGCAGGACGTCAAAAGGTTTCAACTCGGGAAACATCATCAGCATCTGGAAATGGACTCACAATGCTTCCCAACATGTCGCTTTCGTAGAATATTGTCGCAGTAATGTGTGTGACAGAAAGGGGCGCCGATGTGGGGTTTGCCAATTCGAAATCTACGTCGCCAAAAGAATTGTGAAACACCATAGCCCTTAGTAGAGTCCCTCACGAACTCACTTGCTCTGATCACATTCTCAAACACCATCGACGCTCCAATCCCGAATCGCATGCCTCCAATAAGCGGACTCTTCGCCGCCGGAACAGTCACCTCATGCCGCATAGCGGAAAACACTCCGAACAAAGGTCCAAGTCCTGTGGCGTCGGGATCACCTCTCACAATGACTTGAGTGTCCGTCCCACCAAAGAACCGAGTGAGCAGCTGCGTGCCAGTTTCGGCGGCCACGGAGGAAAGGGGCATGAATTTGCTGAGAAGGGAGCTGCGCAAGTGAGCGACGCGGGCGAAGACACTTCATGGGGTATGTGTGCTTACGCAGTCGCGGAGACTTGGTTGTCTCCAGATTTTAGCTGGCACCGGGATAGAGTGACGGTGCCGAGGGTGGTATCGAGATATTCGAGGAAGAGGGTAACTTCAGAGTTGAGAAGGACGTTGACATTGCTCAAGTTGGCGATCTGGCAAGCGTTCGCCAAGGTTGAGTTCACTCAAGGCGCAAGTCTGGCGCAGAGACCGCTCACCTGAAGCTTCAACGCCGCATCAACGTACTGTCGTGTTCCTCCAACTATCTGCAGTGTATCCACCGTGAGCAACCTTGCCGCCAGTCCCTGCATTCCCTGGACAGAGAAAGATGTCCGGTATGGAATCTTCTTCAGTACAACTTCGCCTGTAAATGACCAGAACTTGGGTTTACGCTTTCGAGAATCAGTTTCAACGCAACTCTCACCTCCCAGAAGTGCAGTGGTAGCGTTGATTTCCATAGCGACCGGGATATCCACAAATCCACTGCTCTCGTAGATGGACTTCAGCAGATTAGAGAACGTCGATTGATGGGACTGTGTATCGTACTGTCGGTCCTCTGATCCGTCACATCAGTTCCCCCAACCCATTCAGCTCACCTTCTTGACATACACCGGCGCAAGCACCACATCGAACGTCATAGCTCCGTCTTTCCCAGTCAAGTAGCTCGTGACAGGAATATCATCGGTCTCGACGATGGCAATGACGCTCGAACCCGAGAGGAAGTTCATTGTGATTTGGACGTGCGTGAGGGAGATGGGCATTGGGAATGGTAGCTGGAAGATTTACAGTCAGTCGATGAGCGATGAGTTACTGTTGCTTACCGACAACCCCCGAGGTCGTCGAAACCTCACCTGCAGCTTCGCCTCCACACCCAAGACCGACAACTTTGGCACCCAAGGATCCCCGCCATCGAACGCGATCGCAAACTCCCTCGTTGTGAGTCCTTTCACGAACCCTGCTTTGAAGCTCATTCCGGGCATGGAGAGCGGGAGGCAGAAGGACGATATGGCGGGGATGATTGGCGTGATGGGCGTGGCGGTCCTGGAGGAGCCCTGGATCACGAGCTTGGACCTCTCGGCGTTGAAGAAGGAGGTGAGGAAGCTGGAGCCGGCGGCTTTGCCGGTGTCGGAGAGGGGCATGTAGCGGCTATCATCGGTGCGCGCAAGAGGTGAGGCCCACGTTCAGTTCGTGTGGAACTGCGGTGATCCCGATAATACTCACAGCATTAGAATCACACTGTTCTCCCCAATATCAAGCGCCAGATTCGGGAACGTGCAGTGGCCGATCACCTCGTCCGCGAACACGAGTTGATGGCGAATGTCCGCGTTGAGCGCCAGTTTTACGTTCGAGGGGTTGTAAATCTACCACAACAAACACAACGCATGAATGCATTTCATCCAAACAAGACAGAAACGACCGGTACTTCGTACAGTACCTTGGCCGTCACTTTCATGTCCAGAAACCAATCCGTAAGTTCCACAATATCCAGGACTTGTATCCGTGCAGGGGAGTATGTGAGCCCGTGCATGCCCTGAAGCGGGATGGAGCTAGAGAAAGGGATTTTGGAGATGGTGACGTCTCCTGGAAAGTGGAAGAGGTAGTGATTGGGGTTGGTTCATCCAGGCGATTGGTTGATAGAGTGTATTGATTGTGACATACCGAGGATGACGTTCGCGGTGACAGCGGCTGTCACGGAAATGGAGACGCCGACTTCGCCCTTGCCGAAGACGATGGTTTTCAGGAGGGCTCCGAAGGCCAATCGTTGATCCTGGACGTATTTTCAACAACATTGTAAATGAAACCCGCACAACCACCAATTCCATCAAACCCCTCGCCTCACCTCATGAATAATCATAGGCGCAGCGTCCAAATCCATCGTCAGCGTTCCCTGTGTGCCCTTCCACCCGTTTGTCGTCGGGCAGGTCTCTGTCTCAAGGTGAGCGACCACTTGGTCCCCGGAGAGAAGGTCGATGTTCATGGAAACGGATTTTATGCTAAGGGCGGCGCCGACGGGGAGGGGGAGCTGGCACGTGGTGCAGGTAGGGGTGCACGTCAGGTGAAGGTGGGTCCGCGAGGAAGGAGCGAGTGGGAAGACGTGAATTTGATTTGGTGCAGGTAAACAGGAGCGTTACGAATGGCGTACCTTGATGTTGGCGACGACGCCCGGGCTGGACAAGCGTGGAGTCCACGGATCGTCCGGATCGAACTCAATGGCGAACGAATTGGGCTGCACGCCCTTGATAAGGCCGTTCTTGAAGTTGATCTTGGACGAGATGGACTTCATGGATGTGATGGACGATATGGAGAAGCGTCGCTTTCGGGGTGAAGATGATGATTGGGACGAGGAGATGGAACGGGTTTTGGAAGCAAGAGTCGAGTCGCTGTCAGAGCCCATTGAGACGGTCGAGTTGGAGTGTTTGCGACCCAGCATGGTCGAGATGGGGAAGAGAGTGAAAGCGGGTTGTGGTCGAGGTTGGGCGGCCGAAGAGGTGTTCCCAGTAGTGGCGCAAAAGTAGGGCAGGTGTGTCCCCCGGGGCGGAATTTCGCCTGGAAAGATGCCGCGGGAGATTTCGCGGGGGTGAACAAAAGAAATGTGATTCTTTTTAAGTAGCCTTGTACAGGAGGACTGCCGACTTATCCTTGCTGTAGACGGCAGCCCGCCTTGAAGAATTCATGTCGGTTTCAGGTTTGCCCACTCCTCGGGTTGTGAGGTGGTTATTACAGGGGCGCTTCAGCACGTGAAGGCACGTGATGTCCATCAGAGATGCGATCTTGGGTTCGGTAGTCATTTTGTAACGTAAAGCGACGAAGCTCGATGGTGTTATCGTCAGCTGTCTCCCATGTGCGCGTCAACTCTCATCTTCCGCCATCATCAACCCCACCCGTTCTCTGTATCACGTATACATAATATTCAGCCTCTGAACGAGTTTACGCATTGACTCAGTGGAAGATGTAGCAATGACGCTGCACTAATCAGCTTAACTCTTCCAGCTGTACACGGAGAGTGTACCTGCAAATCTTATAGCAAACCGTTTAGTTTAGACACTGGTCGGTTTCTTGTCGTCGGAGGTGAAGAATTCATGGAGTTGCCAGGATAAAATTTCTGCTGCGGCCGCGGTTAATCTTTCTTTCGCTCTTCTTCCACACACTATGTCTTGGGGTGCGTCTCTCTTCTTAGCGGGTGTAATCTCCACGCCATCTGCTCACTACCTTACGCCCAATCACCGATCGGTGACCCACAAAAGACGACGAAGACTTCGAACCGCCTGCATCAAAGGCACCGTCACTCCTGGTGAAGAAGAAGGGGAAGTGGGACGACGAGGTCGAGGACGTCGATGCCGCAGACGATTGGGAGAAGCTGGCTGAGGAGAAACCTGCAGAACCCGCCCCGAAACCCACATCACCTGCCCCGACACCTGCTGCCAAGACCAAGGACTCCGCCCCGGCAGGAGCCAAGAAAAGTGCCGGCAAGACCAAGTACGAGAAGTTCGATCTCGCTGCAGCCGCCTCGGAGGGTCCTCAGGAAAACGACGAGGACGAGATGGCTTCGCTGTCACCTGCTGAGCGGAAACGGAGGGAGAGGGAGCTCCAGGAACAGGCGGATTTCCGACATACGGAAGACTTGTTTGCCGGTCTGCCCAAACCGTCAGAGGCCAAGGCGAACGGGGCGGCGGCCGCTGGGGAAGAGTTCAGTCTGACGGGCTCGAATCCAAAGACAAAGGACGAGTTTTCCAAACTTGGCAAGGACATCTCCGCCGAATTGCAAAAGTTTGAGGTACATCTTCCTTCCACCTTACCCTTTTATCTTGTACCATTCACCACTGTTCATCGCTCCACTCAAAATCCAGAAATCCCCCCACTTCCCCTCCCTCGTCGAATCTCTCGTCCGCGACCTGTGCTCCCACCTCGAAGAACCCAGTGACCTGCGCAAGGTCCAGACGCACCTCACACAGTTCCTCAGCGACAGGGTCAAACAGAAGGACTCGGCGGGGAAGAAGAAGAAGGGTGCGTGGGTCCGTGGCTTTCGTTTTGAGATTTAATTAGTGATTGCGATACCTGCGTCTTGCATTTCCTTGCGTTTCGCTTCTGGCTGGATACTCCTGGATTGATTCTACGCTGACGACCGACTCCATCAGCCCCACTCAAAAAGCTCCACGTCGACGACGGAGACATGTACGCAGACATACGTATTGCTGGAGCCGCAGCAGGGGCGGGGAGAGATGACATTTACGATGATTTTATGTAGTCTCCGTTATGCTTGTTGTGGGAGACCTTCCGTTCAGTATATTGCCAGCAGCCCATTTTGGTTCCATGTCTGCGTTTCACCTCAGATTCATGGAAGGATTCTCGGTGCAGACATCTGCGCTGAGGAAGGACCTTCGGGGAATGTGTTGCAGTGGCGCGCGATCCCACTCCAGTTGAGACATGATTGTGTGAACAGCCTCACGGGGGATGCAATGTTGTATTAACCTTCATTGTCTCTAAGGTACGAGAAATAAATACTCGGGCAATTTTGAAATAATGGAGTCCAACTTTTTCCAGTCAAAATTTGTCCTCCTGGACACACGCAGCCACTCGCATAGTGTCCACGTGGTCCTCCGTCGCTATCGGTGACGGAGGCCGCGATCAAACTGGAGCCGGCGTTGGTCTCGACGCATCCGTGCTCCGAACAAGGCCATTCTCCACCTGCTCACGATCAACAAGTCGTCCAGATCGTCCGATGTCAAGGAGAACGTCGTTGAGTGCGCTGCGATGTGGGAGTCGGGGCTAAACGAACGGTGTGTGACATGAAGCGAGTTTCGGACGCAACGAACCTCAGGAGTAAGAGGAGATGCGACGGCACCGCATTCACGTCTCGAGAACGTCCGATCAAGACCAAGATTCGTCCCACGGGACCGTGAAACGTAACTTGCTTCTCGCCCGGTTGCACTGCTACCTCACTCATAAACTGATCCCCATCGCCATCGCCACCTTCTACCGAATTCGCAAGACTGATCGACGACGCGACCCTATTCCGACTTTCGCCATCGGGTGCTCGCTGTCCTGCTAGCTCGCTCCTCTTTTCCAAAACGGCGTGCATCTCCCTCGCAACGCATGCGATAACCTCATCAAGGAAAACCCTATCGTCGGCGGTAAGGGCGGGCGAGGATCGAAAGTGGCCCACGAAAGTAAACCAGTTGAGGAACTTTAGGTAGGCTCGAAGGAGAGCGTTGTAGGAGCGGAGGAGTTCATACGCCTGGGCTGCAGGCGGTTCCGTTCCAGCGCCTTGTTCTTCAGTACCAGCGTCCCTCTCGGTGCTTCTACGCTGCCATCGCCACCGAGAAGCCAAGGCAGTGGGAGAGTTCTGAATTTCTCTCATGGCCTGCTCGGTATCTGTGATGAGCCCGAAAATAGTGGCGAACGTCCCCTGTATGTCGGCTGTGAAGGGGTCACACGCGGCTTTCCAGACCCTGCAGGGAGAAAGGAGTCACTCGCGATGAGTCAGGACTGCCCCACTTCTCACTCACAGGTGGTAATGGGGCACTCACATATGCGCGACGTGCATTTCGACAAACGCGACCCGGTTGTGGAATATTCGGTGATAGCTGAGCGACGAGAGGAAGTAATTGACCAAGCTGGAGACGGTCACTGAGGTGAGAATCGCGATGGCGCGGACAACGACTTGGAAGTCACGATGTCAGTGGGGGCGAGCACAAAGTGCTGGATGAAACTCACTGGTGTGGAACCAGCCAGGGCAAGAAGGCCACCAAGAAACCATGGGTGGCCACTATAACGAGATGTGCTCGTGTGATCGGATTCGATCATTCGACTCGCATTTGTAAACGACCAAACTTACGAGTTGCCCCACGAGCTGCACATACAGGGCTGAGAAGACCACAGAAGTTGTTGCACCGAAATCACGCTACCATTTGTGAAGCATTGGCAGTTGTTGTTTCGCAGTTACCGTTAAATTGGGTTGATCTCAAAAGCAGCTGAATGTTGTCAGAAATACTCACCTCCCACCCGATGAGATACAGAGTATAAACACCAAGGCACACACCCAGTGGGACAGTAAACATGACTGCAATGTTGTGGCTACTCCATCCGATGATGACGAATAGGATTCCCCAGGCGCTTCCGATCATTGCAGCCTGGAACGTGGCGAGGCCCACGCGGACACCTCGACCGAATATCTCAGCGAGAATGAGGAAGGCGGTGAAGGTGGTAGAGACCGAGTCGGGGTTTTTTGTGATGTATCTGGAAGGGTGGAACGGATTGAAATGATTTATAGACGATCAGTTTGAAAGTAGGCAAGATGATCACGAACCTGTCTGATACCAAGCAAAGAAACAGCGAAAGGAAGCTTTTCAGCAAGACCCACCATGGGCCCTGGAACAGAATCGCGAGTTAGCATAAAGGATTGTAGCGAATACCCCACAAGTCATGTCACAACGACTGCGCCAGCTGCTCTCTTCCCCCAGATTCGTCCCGATGCGTACACTTCTGAACTCTCACCATACTAAAGTAAAGCCTCCGCAACGTGATGGCGGCGATAAATCTCTCCCATTGCGACGACGCCGTGAAGAGCCGATTTCGAGGCGCAGCCGTCAGTACAGACCTCCGCCGGGCATGGGTCTCGGGGTGATTAGGGGCCTGCGCTGCAGATTTCCCAGCGGGTACAAGAGGAATGTCCAAGTCTGCTGCCATAAATGAAACGTGCGGTGTCCGCAGCTTTATAACAGAAACGGAAGGAAGTTGCAGCCGAAAACATGGAGCTGCCGCGGCGAATAAAAAAAATTGTATTGAAGGAGAATTTTGAATGAGTGTCAACCCTTTCTCGAGACGGCATCAATGTTACAAGAAAGTCCGCTGGACCTCGAATGCAATCTCCGAAAATACAATCACTATGGTCCTTATGTAAAGGGTTGCTGATTTCTATTTGCTATATTTTGACAGCTTTGGTTCCATACTTTCGGCGATGAACTTCCCGAGATTGATCACGCTCTTGATAGTCTTCGCCCGGACTCCGACCGCCTCACGCACAAATCCTACACCCCGCATACTTTGCTGCTCCATGTCGACTGCGAAGAAAGCGGCGCCTGGACCAATCCGGCCTGCATCGAGGTTAATCTTCGGAAGCTTCCGACACCGCTTTAATTTGATTGGGCTCAACTGATGGCTACTATTCGCGCTCTACCATATATCTCTCGTGGCTGTCTCTCCGTCGGGTTTTCCGTGATGGCAGCGTAATTATCGCTGCTCCTGCACATGATACTGCACCGGGAGATGCCAACTATCGTATTCTGATGATTCAGAGGGCTTCCAAAGGGCCATTCGGAGGGCTGACCGTGTACCCGGTGGGTGATTAGGGTTTGCTTTCATGTTTAAAGAGGCGAATGGAATCGAGAACCCTTGATGCCGATACGATGTTTTGTAATACCCAGGGTGGTGCCATCGAGGCTTCCGACGCTGACCCTGAATGGACTTCCGTGCTCCAGAAGGCTGGCGTTGATGCTTCGGACTTGGAGCGACGGTCGCGGGAAGCCGAACAGAGGTTCTATGTGGGAGCGCTGAGAGAGACGTTCGAGGAGGTTGGCATTTTACTGGCGACGCCGAAGAAGAGATGGACAGAAGACGAGATATCAGAGTGGAGGGTCAAGGTGGGTTGTTCGATCTTTTCCAACTGTTGTTGTCGTGATATTGCAGTGGTCACCTTTGTACGTGTTTTATTCAGGTTCACAACGACGCCTCGCAGTTCATTCACATGTTCAAGTATGGTGTTGGAAAGGGGTACGCACCTGATGTCGGAAGACTGGTCCACTGGGCAAACTGTGAGTTGTATCATAGCACATCACAGTACTCATATGAAAGATGTGATGTGATTCACGAAACCTCTCGTTCCGTCAAGGGATCACACCCGCAATTGAGTCCAAACGATTTGATACCCACTTCTTCCTTGCCGTGCTCCCTTACCCTGCCGGTTTCGCGCATACCAAGTACACTGTGGCGGACGAAGGAAACTGTCTCGGTTCAGTGGGTGACTCCCAAAGAAGTGCTAACCCAATTTAAGGAAGGAAAAATACGGTGAGCTGGTTTTCGAATTGGGTGCATCATTCACAGTATCACAATTATGTTTCCTCGAAATTATCCATTCGTCATGGCCATCATCATGTCACACAGCATGTTCCCTCCCCAATACTACACACTCCGCGACCTTCAAGTGAACTATCCCACACTGGCTCACCTGTCCGCCTTCGCCCAGGGCGTGAAATCGCGCACACCGTTCGAGCGGGTTCCAATGTGCCCTGAGGCGAAGCAGACACCTGATGGAAACCTGATGTTGGTTCTCCCAGGAGACGAATTGCACACCAGCGAGGGTCGCGTTGCAGTGGGGAAGGACACGGTCGAGGTAGTAAAGCGAGGGGGGAGGAACAGGGTGTTGACGAAGCGAGATAAGGGTGGCATGAGCGATATTCGGGTAGAGAGAAATATGCCGGGAGAGTGGATGAGCTGGGGTGAGGGATTGGACGACGGAAGAAGGAGTGGCGTTCTGTGATGACTGATGATTGGCGCCAGCTTGGCGATTTGGAAAGAAGATTTATTATTATCTACATCAACTACATAAACGACATTCTAAGGTGCAATTTATTGGGGAGTATATCGTTGGTGGATGTATGCATCCATCCAATTACAGGAGAACTCGGTTCGAAATTCGTAAGACTGCACTGCTCACGCAACGGATAGAAATGCCACTTTATAATCCAGAATCAAAGCTCCCCGCGATTTTCTCTTTCCGCTGAGGCTTTGCAGTCACGGAGCAGTCACGCGTCGAGTTTGTGACGTCTGTGCCACACCACAGCCACCGTGCTCTTCAACCCAAAAAGTCCGGGCGTCAATCGTTTGGCTCCTTCCCACCGCCACTCACAATCCCGCTCACCCATCGCTCGCTCGCCCACAATGTGCGGCATCTTCGGCTGTAAGTCGATCCTTTCCGTTACGCGTGTTTCCGGGGACTCCAGTTCACGTGCCCTTGTTTGTATTTGGACACGCGTTCGACGCCGCGAATCCACAACAACTAGACGTCAACTACCTCGTGGAGAAGAAGAGGGGGTGAGCAACGCGACGATGATCCCGATTTGGGCGAGATGGAGTCACGTGGAAGCTGACGTCCCCAATCGCCATGTGTTCCCTCCCCCACTCCAAACCCGAATTCGTCCTTGAAAACGTCTAACGCGGACAGTGACATTATTGATATCATTATCAATGGGCTTAAACAGCTGGAGTACAGGGGTTACGACAGTGCCGGTGAGTTTTCCAGGATGTCTAGCTTCCGATGGTACTTGGCGCCGGGGAGATTTCATTCACATCTGAAACTTGGAAGTTCATGTCGGACATAAAAGCGAGTCGTCAAATGAGGGGGAAATCGTTCCACGGGAGCGTCTCGGAGACCATTTCTTGGCGTGGGTTGCGTTTTGATCACTCCCTCCCATTTTAGGTCTCTGCATTGAGGGCGAAAACCCCGGCGAGCTCCTTCTCTACAAGGCCGTTGGCAAAGTCGCCCTTTTGAAGGCCAAGGTCGACGCCGCCACCATTGACAAGAACAAGACCTTCTTGTCTCACGGCGGTATGGCCCACACTCGTTGGGCTACCCACGGCGTGCCCTCGGAACGCAACTGCCACCCGCACAGGAGTGACAAGACGAACCAGTTTGTAGTGGTTCACAACGGAATGTTGACCAACTACAACAAGATCCGGACATATCTGGAGAAGCACGGATACGTGTTTGAGAGGTTCGTTTCGCGCTGATTGGGGAAACCCCTGCCATGTCTCTCCAGCTCAATCACTTTGGCTTTCCACTCCCCAGTGACACCGACACCGAAGCCATCGCCAAGCTCCTCAAGTTCATCAACGACGCCGAACCCAACCAGACCTTTGATGTCCTCCTCAAGAAGGCGTTGGCGATTTTGGAAGGCTCCCTCGCCGTCATCGTCAAGTCCACCCACTTCCCAGAGGCCCTCGCGTGTGCCCGGAGAGGAAGTCCGCTCGTCATCGGTATCAGGGCCCAGAAGGACGTGAAGGAGGTGCCCGTTCACCGGGAAGACATTGAGCTCGTGAAGCCTGGAGGTAGGTCCGAGCAAGAAAGTGGCATCACCTTTCTCACCTGACCATCAATGTTCGCCTTTGTACAGAGGAGGACAAAGTGCTCGACGCCATTGAGGCTCGCCGCGGCAACTCCAGCACCAACCTTCTCGCCGCCGGAGGCACCTCTTCCGGCAACCTTCTTGCCGTCCCCGGCGCTGCCGGCGGAATCTCGCGGTCCGCCTCTCAGCCCGACCTCCTTGGCCCGGACCCTAACCTCTACCGGACCAAGTCGACCATGTTCCTGTCCGAGGACGACCAACCCATCCCCATCGAGTTCTTCATCGCTTCAGACGCGAGCCCGATTGTGGAGCACACGAAGCAGGTCATTTACCTGGAGGACTACGATGTTGCGATTTTGAACGATGGAGGTGAGGCGACCCTCGATTTCTCTGTCGAATGCCCGTCAATTACAAAATTAATTATGGTACTTCTAGAGCTCCACGTTCACGTCGCCAAGCCTAAGACCCAGGAGGAGAAGATCAAGGAGCTCCTTCCCTCTCCCCCACCCAAGCCCAAGCCGGAGCCCAAGAAGGAGCAAGTCCCCAAGGGTGTCATCCAAACGCTGGAGTTGGAAGTGTCTCGCATCAAGAAGGGCGACTACGACCACTACATGAAGAAGGAAATCAATGAGCAGCCTGACTCGGTGATGGACACGATGCGTGGTCGCATCAACTTCCAGGAGCACAAGGTGCGCCTTGGCGGTCTTGTCAAGGAGATGGAAAGGCTCAAGACCGCCAGGAGGATGATTTTCATTGCTTGCGGGACAAGTTACCACTCTGCTGTCGGGGTGAGTTCAAACCGTTTCAATATGCAAATGCGACTTTCATCTAAACGCGTGTACACATCTAGACTCAAGCCCTCTTTGAAGAGCTCACCGAGCTCCCCTGCACCGTCGAGATTGCCTCCAACTTCTTGGACCGTCGTGCGCCGATCTTCCCCTCGGACGTGTGCGTCTTCATCTCGCAGTCCGGCGAGACCAAGGACACGCTCAACGCGCTCAAAATCTGCAAGGCTAAGGGAGCCCTGTGCGTCGGTATCGTCAACACGGTCGGCTCGTCTATCTCGATCGCGACCCACTGCGGAGTGCATGTGAACGCCGGGCCTGAGATTGGTGTTGCGTCGACCAAGGTTTGTGGAATATGGTTGACGTTGCCTGTTTGCTTCCGGGCTCGAATCCGACCGTCGGCGCTTATCGTTCTAAAACCTCTACCCCCACCACCTCCAACCAGGCCTACACCTCCCAATTTATCACCCTCGTCATGATGGCCCTCGTTATCTCCGAGGACAACCCCAAAAAGGCCTCTCGCCGGCGCGAAATCATCGACGCTCTGCACGAGCTTCCGGACCAAGTCCGCCGCGTGCTGGCCCTGGACATTGACATCAAGACCATGTCGGCGCAGTACTACCCCAAGGAGCGCAACTCGGTCATTATTGGAAGAGGACATCAGTTCGCCACTTGTCTCGAGGGAGCGCTCAAGATCAAGGAGATCACGTACATGGCCACCGATGGTGTGCAAGCCGGAGAGCTTAAGCGTACGTTACTTCGAGTTTCTCGTCAGCGGCGATTTTTATTACACTCAATTTCCTTCGTCAACCCCGAAATCCGACCCCACCGCAGACGGCCCCATGGCGCTGATCGAGCCCGCCCTCGGCATCATCCTCGTGATGACCGACAACAGTCTGTTCCCCGAAGCCGAATCCGCGTTTGAGCAAGTCCGCGCTCGCGGGGGCCAGCCCATCATACTCTGCAACGAAGGCGACAAGCGAATCCCCGCCGCGTGCACGCCCATCGGATGGCTTGAGTCGCTCTTGCCCCCGGGTACGACCATCGGCAAGAAGCAGCGCACCGACTGGATGGGTGCCCGGGCTCTGAGAATTCCCAAGACCGTGGACGCGTTGGAGGGAATTCTGACCGTCATTCCGGTATGTTGCGTGTGTTCCTGGGTTTCGACGTGACCAGGGCTGATATCTGCGCATTCGTGTGTGCCGGTGACAGCTCCAACTCATGGCATACCACATCGCCGTGAACCAAGGCAAGGACCCCGACAACCCCCGTAACTTGGCGTACGTACTTGCCTCTCTCTGTCCTCCCTTTGTCGCACCGCTAACCGTCTCCGCTTCTTCCACCAGCAAATCCGTCACTGTGTAAATACAGTAACGGTATCTCGACACTCCCCGAAAAGCCAGAAAAAAATCATATCTCGTCACGGTGCACGCCCTAGTTTCTTATCATCACATTAAGCGTTCTTTTGTATAAACTCCGGGAGAGCAGCCGCAATATGTACATTCGAAAATCTTTCATTTCTGCCCCTCTTCGGTCTCTCATACCCAAGCTCACATCAAACATTCAACTCCCGGCTCCCCATGCCCAACCTCGCTACCCTTGGCCTCTACGCCGTGACCCCAATCGCGCTCATCTTGCTCGCCAAATTCAGCAACTGCAGATGCTCGTCGGCCCCGTCCGTGAGCGCCTTGTCGCAGTCCGAGAGTTGCAGTGCCAGCTCTGATTTTTGGACCGAGGTCGTACGGGGGGATGTCAGGAGGCGGTCTGTTATCTGGTATCGTGGTGTGATAGGGGCGGGGGTTCAGACGGGAGGAAGGGAGGGGGAAGAAGGTGAGTGTAGGACGCACCAATGCAGCAAAGGAAACAAAAACAGAACACGTACCTGCTGCAACAACCCCGCCACGCTCCACCCCTCAGCCACAATCTCCGCAACGGCGTTCTCAATTTTATCGAACCGCTTGCTCTTACACGACTCCAACAACCCGTCAAGGACCCGCCCGGGCGGCGTCGCGGCCACCTCGTACACATCTTCAGGAAGGACTTGGGCCCCTCCCGCCACCGCTTCGGCTCCTTCGACACCACCGGTTCCCTTCATCCTCGCACAACTCTGCAAGAACGTTATACCCCTTCTCAAATCGCCCTCGCTGACTTCGACGAGTGTCGCCAGGGCCTCGGGTGAGATCCGGACGTGTTCGACGGAGGCCACGTGCGTGAGCCGCGCGAGGAGGGACGATGAGGGGAGAGGGGCGAAGCGAAATTTGGCGCAGCGAGATGCGAGGGGTTCGATTATTCTGTGGGGGTGGGAGCGGAGAGTAAAGGATTGGTTCCAGCACGACACAACGTGCCATACTGCGTCCGATGTGGCCGCGATTGACCGGCAGGCACTGACGCCAGATCTGCCATCAGCGATGCTGCGTTCTGCATCACTCCTGACATGTCTCGCGTCCGCGCCACTATAATCCACCCCCATGGTCACCATGGTCCGTTCTCAACCCTTTCCCTTCCCACCCCAGCCCCCATTCGCCCCCCCCCCGCCCACTACTCACCGACTAACATAATTACACACCAAACAAAACCTCGTAATCCTCGAATACTGCTCCATGGTCCTACGCAGAGCGGACTGGGCGTCGGACGTCATGGAGTCGGCTTCGTCCAGGATCACGATCTTGTAGGGTGGTGGGGGGCGGTGGGTGGAGGTTGAGGAGGAGGTGAAGCTGGGAGGGGTGGGGGAGGGGTGGCGGGGGGGGTGAGATGGGAGGGGAAGAGAGGGATTGGTAAGTAAATGGCACTCCGGCGGACAGCATCGGCCCAATACTCGCTCCGCACAGGGTCATTCGCCTCCGGCGGACTCCTCGGTCAGCGCCAAGCGCCGCTTAGGCCTCGATGTTGCTCCGCGACGTTTTTTCGCTTCGCGCGTCATTCGCCTCCGGTGGACACACTCGCCGCGCTCGTGGCCTCGGTGTCCTTGCTCCGCTCAGACGGCTCGACTCTACTTCACTCGGATACTCGCTCCTTCGTCGCTCGCGCCTCGTTCGTTCCGTCTCGCCCCCCCCCAACCCCCACTGTCCAACTCACCAAGACATCCACCCTCTTCCCGCCCTCCTTCTTCCACTCATCCGCAAACTTGACCAGCTCGGCCGGTCNCTACCCGCACCGAATACGCACTGAGAAGCGGAGACTTGCACCCTTGCAAAGTTCTTGACCTTTTCACGTATAACGTCAATCCCGCGTTCGTCTGATGCGTTGAGTTCGAGGACGCGGGATTTGTACACGTCGGGTCTGGTCGAGGTGTGGTGTTGGGGATCAGGATCGGGGGAGACGTGAGATTAGGGCACAAGGGAGATTGGGACACAGGGCAGACAGATGATTGGAAGAAAGGGGACGTACCCGTAGAGTTCTAAGAGAGTGGTAGAAGAGGGTGGGTGAGAGCTGTTGAGATGGAAAAGAAGACATGTGTCGAAGAGGGGAAGAGTACGAACCTTTACACAGCGCCAGAATCGTGCTTGTCTTTCCCGTTCCCGGGTTTCCGTAGAAGAGAAGATGTGGTAGCTGTTTATCGTACGGGAGAAACAACGGGTTGGTTTTGTCGATCTCCTGACCAGTTGAGGGGGATGGACGACAAGAGTGACGTACGTTTGCCGTGTCCATGGACCTCTTGAGCACCTGCACGACCTCTTCCTGCGAGGAGACCTCGTCGAGTGTCTTTGGCCGACTGAATCAGGCGGGTGGGTGTTGGCTGTGGAGAGCGAGTCCTGTTGATTCGAGAGAGTCCACTCACTATTTCTCGATCCACGGTCTGGCATCGATTCCCGCCGCAGCCTTGCTTTGATTCCTGTCCTTGCGCGCGGACATCGCTGTGAATCAACGTGTGGTGGACGAAGGAGGTGTACTAGGACCAAAGCACAATTACAGAAATTCCAATGTCACTCGATACCATTCCACACGAACTGCTCGCGCGCGTGCTGCTCTATCTGGAATTGCGAGGTACGCTTACTCTCTCTCGCTCTGCCCCTCTACCCGCACGATGGCATCGCTAACCCTTCCCACCCGCACTCGCACTCGCCCAGACCTGTACCACCTCTCGCTCGCATCAAAGCGCCTTTACGGCGCAGTTTCAACCGACGGCATCTCCTTCTACTTCCGCAGAAATGCATTCTTCCATCCACCAGGCACGCCCACGCCGACACCGTACGTCTCGTGGCAACTCCTTGCTTCCTGTGTCCGAGCAGAGAGGAACTGGACCGCAGGCACGCCCACGTCCGGCACCAAGCTCATGAGCTCAGACAGACGGTTTCTCCCCGTATTCTGCGTCGACCGTGCGAGTGACCGTATCTTGGTAGGGTGTGGGAACAGGATCGGATTCGTCCCGTACACACTCGGTGTTGCCGTCAGTACGAGCACTCACAACGCCCACAAGGACACCAATCAGTTCAAATATATCGGCCAGATCCCTAGCTCGGACATCACAGACATTCTCCTCGCCCCTCCCGCGGAGGGCGAACCAAGTTCGGGGACCGTCGTGTACACGACCCACCTCGACGGCGCACTCCACCGCACCCTGATATCCGACCGCGAGTTTTCGCAGGCGGCTTCGCACGCCCCGGACACCCGCTCCTATAATGTCTACTCCTCCTCCAACCGCGGCCGCGCATCCCACCGCGGCCGCTTCAACAATCCTGCCGCCCACACCCCACGACCACCTCCACCGCGCCGCCTTCACCCCACATCTTCCACTCGCCCATCCCCCGCCACCACCATCTCTATTACTTCCATCCCTTCCACATCCACAATCGCGACGGGATCCTTCGACGGCACACTGCGCCTTCACTCAGCCTCCCTGGCCACGCTCGGGGACCTCCACTTTGGGTCATACACGTCCGCCACTCTTGGCGCCATCCGAACTTCCGGCTCTCTTTCCGGCAGCTCTATCAGCACAGTTCCAGGCACGTCACGCCGAATATGGACGGTTGCATCCATCCCGCACTCCACGCACCTCGTCGTGGGTACTGTCGCGAGCCAAAGCATGGGACCGCATCGCGACTCGGTCCATATCGTGGCAGTGGAGCCCACGGGTGTGAGGCTTGTCAAGACCCTGTGGGCCCATCGTGGTACGTGCTTTCCCTCTCGTGTGCTCTTGACTGGGTAGTGGGCGCCTTTGCGTTTGATCGGAGCTCACTGGACCCCCTTTCTCTTCCCCTTCCCCTACTACCCCACCGCCATCCTAAACAGGCGCAACATACGCCCTCTCCACACCCTCACCACACACCCTCACCACAGCCGGCTACGACGGCCTCGTCCTAACATTTGACCTGCGCCTTGCCTCTCAATCCCGCCCCGTGCACCAATGGGACGACATCGACGACCTCCCGCTTTTCTCACTCGCGTCCGATCCCGAGGCCCAGGGCGGTGGCGGGTGGTGCACGGCTGTGGGCGCGGGCGCGCATTGTGTGGTGCGGGTGTATGATCGGCGCGGTGTGGGCGCCGGTGGTGCCGGTGGTGCGGGGACACCGAGCGGAAGAGGGTCGTTCAGAACATGGCACAAAGCGCCCCTCGCGTACTCCATCTTCACCCAAAAGGCGCTAAACTCGCCCGTGTACAGCATGCACAAGGACGTGGGCGGGGTTGTCGTCGGGGTGCAGGGTGAGGTCAGGAGTGTGGGGTTTTGGGACGGTACGGGTGGGGGGGATGTGCGGGATGTTGCGGTGTATTAGATGGAGGGTCGAGGTTGTGGTTTTGGATATGTTGGGGTGTGGCCTTGTCTCCCTTTCCCCTTGTAACTTTCAACTTCCAAATGCTTTAGATGAATCATTTATGCGACCACAGCACAACTCCACCAATTCCACTTTGTCGAAGCCCTCCAGGAATCTATCACACCACTACCGTATTCCCCCCTCTGCGAAGCTCCAGTTTTTACCCGTGGTTTGCGCAATCACTCATCCCCACCCTCAAATGAACCTTCTCTACCTTCCCAACGAGGGTCTCCACAACGTCTTCTCCTTCCGCGCCACGGACACTCTACTGAACGTCTGCCGAGTATGTCGGCGTACTCGCTCAATCGTAACGCAGCTCCGCACTTGGCATCGCCGGTGGACATTCGCATTGATGGTGAACTGATTGTTCGCATCCTGGTCACCTTCACGGAGCTGGAAGTGGCCTCCTTTATTTGGATGTCTTGACTCGAGCAATTTTGCCCTTCGCGATGGTTTCACAGAACAATCGAATCCAGAGGTGGAGAAAGCTGAGGCGGTTGGATCTTTCAGACACGAAGCAATGAGTTCGACAGTACAATAAAGGCCTACTCAGTAGTAGTCATATTCCAGTCTCTGTCGCGTGGAAGGGATGTGGAGAAACAGCAGATCTAATCCGTTTCGGTCGTCTGTTCAGCAAATCCAACATTGAGGTCTTCCCACGACTGTGTGAATCTTGTCGTGAGGACCCCGTGCATTCGTCGTCGTCTGATAAACTATGCAATGCAATTAGTTAAACACCATGCTAGGCAGGCTATCCTCGACTCCAGCCTCTATTGGCGCGTAATACGTCCGCGCTACGCGGTGAATTGACTGCTGCGCCAGCTCAGACGCTCGGATATATGCTTGTTGGGTTGGCAAAAGATGCAGCGAACCTTTTGCAGCGGTCGAAACAGCTGGACCCGAAAACCAGTGAGGCGCTCGAGCTGCTGAAACCGTGGGTGGACCCAGAGAAGGTCTTCAGTTACCTCGTGTGCCCGCTGTGCCGGCGATGGAGACAACGCTGGATGAATCGCGGTTATAATATGACGGCCGTCCAGCGCGGGCGGGGCATTTTCTCGCGAGATACTACTGACGAGAGACTCGAGTGGTTTGCAGTTAGATGCATCCCTGGATTCTGCGACAATGGCCGAAACCGTGTTTGTCGTCGTGTTCGGGACCGTTACGTAACTCGACACGAATGCTGCCTCGGGGAGCACGAACGTACTAAATGTGAGAGATATAATCATGCGAAAAGGTGGTCTGCCTGAAGCGGCGATAGCTGAAGGCGGGATGTCAAAGAGAGAACCAATGAAACTGAGCGACTCAGCAGGGTACCGATGGGCGACTACAGGAACCCCGAACAGTGCTAAATAAGGAGTATTTACTGCCTGTGCCCGTCGGGACGTTACGCCGTCAGATATTCGAAGTTATGATGTGACGCGGGCATTGATTTATGTAGTCGGGTTTCTGAAGGACAGTTAGCATTAATTTACATGTCTATTGTGTGGTTCCGCCTTCGAATAACACTGCCTGAAGACCTCGCTCTCCCTATAATTGATCACGCTGTGATGAGGCCTTCAAAGTCCTTCTCGAGTACCTCGTTGCATTTCTGCCGGTAGGCGACCATTCCGGGCACAAACGGCATGAATACGCGTGGCTTGCCGGGGACTGTGGTAGTGTGCATGAGTGGAGTCAATTGGAGCTCCGTGATCGACTCGGGGAAAGGAAGACAAGCTTACCGTTTGCGCCCAAATACCCTGTACGTCCATCACACAAAGAGAAGTTGTCAAATGCGAGTCTGCAATGGGTGTAGACACAGGCAACTCACAGGAGTTGCAGCTGTTCAACAACGTCATGGACGCCGCCATATTGGAGAACCCGACCCATCCGTTCTGGGACTCCTCTGTGGCCTCGATGGTCTTGAGTCCCTTGGCGTCCATCTTCTTGAGCGCTTCTTCAATCCACTGTGAAGTGTGAGGTGGAGTGAAGAGGGGAACATGAGCCCGGGAAATGAGGAGTTGCCGCAGGAAGAGAGACAAACCTCGACTTGTTGTTCGATTTGGTGAATCATCATAGTGAGGACGGAGGGGCTGCCTGGGCCAGCGACTGCGTTGGGTGAGGGGGTCATCAACGGTTTATTTTGGCCCAGGTGAAGAGTATAATTTGAGAGCAATACTTACGGTGGTACACTGGAAATTGATGAACGAGGATCGACCAGAAGTGTTTAAACGAAAGAGAATGAAAAGGACTTCAAGGCGCGACTCACTGTTGGGGAATCCGTGAATAAACAGACCGAGGTAGTTGACAGGTCCGGCAGCCCAGGCGTCCTTCAGAGTAATGCCATTCCGTCCGGTGATGTTAATTTTAGCGAGGGTTCCGGTCATCGCGTCTGGTATCAAACAAACAAAACCTTCAACAAAATGTCCAACCAACACGCCGACCACAGACGAAACTTACCAAATCCAGTAGCGAGAACGATGGCATCGAAGGGTCCGTACTTGGATCCGTCCTCGAGTTCGATGAACTTGTCCTTTCCGCCGACGACTTTGAGTGGGCGCTCTTTCAGGCCGGGGACGAGGTGGACGTGGGGAAGGTTGTAGGTGACGTAGTAGCTGTTATAGTGGCAATGCTCAGTGAATAAAGTATAATGAAATTTAGTAAGGTGGACTTACTTGGTGTCGACGCCTGTGGTTCCCGAGTGGTTGGGGAGAAAGAAATAAGAAAGTAACTTCAGTTGGGGAGCTCAACTGAAGCGAGTTTACCGTTCAGTACTTACACATTCTCTTACAGCCGGGAGGATAATCAGGGCAGAGGTTTTCGGCGGTTTTGGGGTCCTTTACGAGTGACTTGATCTCTGAAGTCGAGGGTAAACAGAGGAATATTGTGAAGAACTGCTCGAGCGAGTCGAAAGGAGTATCAAATCTCCTCACTGTTGTGGTAGAACTCCGTGGCAAGCTTCGCGCAGTCGGGGCTCAGAATCAGGTCAATGAACGAGCCGTACTGCACCCCATTCAAGCAGAGTCAGAACCAAAGCAACGCATACCACACCCAAAGCAACGCATACCACACCCAAAGCAACTCACGAAAGCAAACCCTCCACTCTTCCAGCAATCCTCAAACCTCTGCATAATCTTCTCCTTGTTACCGTTGTAGTCGGCCGACATGGTCGGGGGAGTGATCCCGTCGAGGTGCGCAGCGAAGCCACCAGGTTGCTGCATAGTGGCCGCCACAAGCTCGTGGAGGTGCTTGCGGTACTCGTCGCGCTCCGCGTCGGTCACTTTGCGGTTGTAGGCGGGCGCGGTGTAGACGGGGGTGCGCTGGAAGACGTGCAAGGAGGAGGCTTGGGCGGCGATTTCGGGGGCTGTAGGGGGGTAAGTGATCGGTGTGGGATCTTTGAAATGCGCAGTAGGAGGGACGTACTTGACTGGACACCAGAGGAGCCGGTTCCGATGATGGCGACTTTCTGGCCAGTGAAGTCCACGCCCTCGCGTGGCCTTTGAGCCAAATTCGATCAGTTACACGCGAATAAACGACAGCGAGCGAGCGCTAAGATGCCTCACCATTCTCCCGTGTGGTACACCTTTCCGCCAGCGGCAACGTAGTCTTCGAGACCAGCGAATTTGGGTTTCTTGTTTGGAGCAAACAAATGTCGATATTAGACCCAAATCCTTTTAGCTGCGAGGGAGCGTGATTTACTCACGTTTGGAGCACTCAAGCATCCCGTGGCGAGGATGAGGTGACGACCAGTCCACGTCTGCTCCTCGGTGGTGCCATCAGGCTTGGTCACGACGAACTCGGCCGACCAGCGGGAATTCTCCTCGTCCCATTTGGCGTTCGCGAG
Organism: Gonapodya prolifera JEL478; assembly: GCA_001574975.1. Lineage (NCBI taxonomy): Eukaryota > Fungi > Monoblepharomycota > Monoblepharidomycetes > Monoblepharidales > Gonapodyaceae > Gonapodya > Gonapodya prolifera. The sequence continues at coordinate 49,527 of KQ965863.1, forward strand.
ACGGGATGTGAATTGAATGTGAGGACGGAGGTTGTAGCGGCCAAGAAGGTGCTCCGCGTAGGCCTGCAATGACGGAAAATAATGTGTTAGCCCCAAGTCACGAATACAAATGAAATGATGATAATTTACCTTTAACTCGGGTTGGGGAGAGTAGATTTCGGACCTGTTTCACCAAAATCAGGACGCGATCGGTCACATCGATCAGCGCGCCGAACCAATGTGGCGGAAATTCCAGTTCACTCACCAGCTCCATTCGTTGTAAAGGTTTTCGTCAAATTTGAAGCAGTATTCCTTGGACATGTGGTCCACGCGGGCTCCCGGGTATCTTCGGAAGGGTTCAACCGCATTTTAGCCAGATTCCAGATGAGAAACGCAGCCGATCCAAATGAAGGCGATTGCAAATATCGCACCTGTTCCAGTTCCACACCTGTGTGCGAGAAACATTTTTGAATTAGCGTTTGATCCTATGTTGCGGTTTCCGCGGGGGAGAATCGATCTTGTTGCGCTCACCCCTCCTGGCTGGTCGGACATTTCAAAAGTCCGAGTCTTGTAGTTGAGCTTGTTGTGGAGCACATAGGTAGAGTAGATTCCTGTCGGAGCCGGAGTGGAGATGTGACGGCGAGTTCCAAGTCCTGACGCTTAGGGTCCCAAACACACCCGCAAATCCACATCCAATGATGATTGCGTCCTGGTTGCTTTCAGAAGTCATGATTTGGTGTTTGATGGATTTGAAGAGGACTGAGGTGTGGGGTGATGCGTTCGATGTTTTCCGGCAAAGACAAATTTCGGCTGATCATTCCGACAAAGCCGCAGCACAGTTGCCTCACTTCATTCAAGAATAAATGACAAATTGAGTTTTTGGAGATTATACATATAAAAAAGGAGTTTCTGTATACTCATTTTTTTGCTGGCCTCCTATTCATTTAATGAACATAAGTGCACGGGGATGCTTCAGTCAACCTCCCAACCTCTCTATACGCTTGAAACTGTGCTTTAATTGCTCGTTTCTGATGGTGAGCAATCGTTGTCTGCGGTCACCGTGCCTGGAAGACTTTTCTAGAATTGTGCCGCGAAACCCTCCCAACCCTCTTCAGGCCAGCTCACTCTCTCTCCACAATGCCCGGCGCCGAAATCACCAACGGACACTCGAACGGGCACGTGCCCTACAGCGTTCGCAATGCGCAGAAGCCAAGTCCCATGGCCTGGCGACGATACAATCCGTTCCCTGCGATCAATCTCCCCGACCGCACTTGGCCCAGCAAAGTCATCACCAAGGCACCGCGATGGTGCGCGGTGGATCTGCGCGACGGCAACCAGGCACTGGTGGATCCCATGGACTCGGACAGGAAGCTGAAAATGTTTGAGGTGAGGAATCGGACAAACTGTCAAAGGCTCCCGCAGACACAAACACTCGCTGTTTTTACCAGCTCCTGGTCAAAATGGGATACAAAGAGATTGAAGTTGGATTCCCTAGCGCCAGCGACACGGATTTCTCCTTTGTTCGTCAGCTTATTGAGAAGAACCTCATCCCCGACGACGTCGTTATTCAAGTCCTGACGCAGTGCCGCGAAGTGCGTTACATTGTTTTGTTTTTCTCCGTTCACATTATGGTGGCACTGACTCCCTGGTCATAGCCCCTGATCAAGCGGACGTACGAAGCTGTCAAAGGTTCTAAACAAGCCATCATCCACGTCTACAACAGCACATCCACCCTTCAACGACGTGTTGTCTTCGGACTGGATATGGACGGGATTACCAAAATTGCTACAGATGCTGCCAAGCTGTGCCTGAAGTTCGAGAAGGAGATCACCCCGGATACTGCTATTTACTACGAGTACTCTCCTGAAAGCTGTGAGTCGTCTGTTTCTCCGGAATCCATTTCACGTTCTAATAAGGATTTATTATTCGTCAGACACTGGCACCGAGCTCGAGTTTGCAGCTGCGATTTGCAACGCAATGACGGACATCATCAAGCCAACTCCGGAACGAAAAATCATCTACAACCTTCCAGCAACAGTCGAGATGGCGACACCCAACGTATATGCTGACTCCATCGAGTGGATGAGCAGAAACTTGAAGCAACGTGATTGTGTTGTTCTGAGTCTGCACCCTCACAACGACCGTGGTACTGCTGTCGCTGCTGCCGAGTTGGGGTGGGTCCCCTTGAAGGTCATATCGTTACTTTTCGTCTGACGTTTCATCTCGCTCAGCTACATGGCCGGCGCTGACCGAATAGAAGGATGCCTCTTCGGCAACGGCGAGAGGACCGGAAACGTGTGTCTGGTCACCCTGGGCATGAACCTGTTCTCTCAGGGTATCGACCCCGAAATCGACTTCCGCGAGATCGATGAGATGCGCCGCACAGTCGAGTACTGCAACCAGCTTCCCGTCAACGAGAGACACCCGTACGGCGGTGACTTGGTCTTCACTGCCTTCTCCGGAAGCCACCAGGACGCCATCAAGAAAGGTCTCGAGGCCCTGGAGCGTGAAGCTGCCAAGGCGGGAATCCCATTGGCTGACTTCAAGTGGGAGGTCCCGTGAGTAGATCGGGGGGAACATTGATCAACCGGCCAACTCGGTACCAACTTTTTACTTCTATTAGTTACCTGCCGATCGACCCCAAAGATGTTGGCCGAACTTACGAAGCGATTATTCGCGTGAACTCGCAGTCCGGCAAAGGTGGTGTCGCCTACATCATGAAGACTGAGCACAAGTTCGACCTTCCTCGAAGACTACAGTAAGTACACACAGTTACTCCAAAGCTATCACGCCCCCCTCACTATCACTGTTCAGGATGGAGCTCTCTGGAGTCATCCAAAAGTTCACAGACTCGAAAGGAGGCGAAGTCAGCGCTCGCCAGATTTGGTCCATCTTTGAGGACGAGTACCTCCCCAACACTGCAGCGCCTTGGGGTCGCTTCAACATTCGCGACATTACCGTTGACACCAACGAGGATGGCCGTGTCCGCGTGAACGCCACATTCGAGGACAGGCAGATCAAGGGTGACAACAAGGAAGTGAAGCTTGCTGGGCTTGGAAACGGACCAGTCGATGCCTTCGTAAATGGTGTGAAGAATTTCTACGCTTGTTTTGTTGATGATTGTGCTCATGATTTCCCGAAACATTTAGTTCTGTTGAAGCACGACAAGAAGGTCGACATTAGAGTTTTGGACTACACCGAACACGCGATGTCTGCCGGAGAAGATGCGAAAGCTGCGGCCTACATGGAGTGTGTGGTGAACGGCAAGACCTTCTGGGGAGTTGGAGTCGACTCCAGCATTATCACCGCTTCTTTGAAAGCAGTGGTTTCTGCCGTGAACCGGTCGATTCGGGCCTGAAACATAAAAGCTACATGAAAAAGTTTCGTGTATATTTGATGTTTTGCTTTTACCAAATTCGTGGCACTCGCTACACGTCCCGGTTGCTTTGCCTCCCTGGCCCAATTCTGCAATTCGTCTCGTGCATTTCATCACTCGATCCATCCCCACTTCCAAGAAGTTCATCATGTCTAAGGGCAAAATTAAAGCACCAGAGGATGGCCTCGTCTTTCCCCCAGATCCCAAGCGACCAGGAGAAAGAGGGTCCACGTTCGGTAACAAAGGGGCATGGGCTGCCGCTATCGGGGCGATCTCACCCGCCGACGCGGAGAAAATTCAAAAGGAGAAGGACTGGAGGAACAACTACACGAAGTGAGGCGGATTCAATTGGTGACATGGCCATTGGCCCCTTCGCACCGACAGCCACTGATATCACCCCATCCTCTGTAAATTTCTCATAGATACATTATCAAGCAGGTCGAAGAGAGCGCGCGTAGCCCACAGAAGGTGATTCTCCTCTTCCTGATTTGCTTTTGGATGGGTGAAATGAACTGGTTGCGAATGCTCTCCAATAGGCCATTGCCGTCGCGAAGGGAGGCTTGGACTACTGCTACAACAACTTTGAATTCGTCCGTGAAGGAAAAGTATCGACGCTGCAGCAGGCACTGGACACCTACACCACACCTCTTTTCAAAACCGGTTTTATCAAAGGAACTGGGGAAAAGCCCAAGGGAGGCTACGTTCTCAAGGTAAGCAGATTGATGTTCCGGTAAAAGTAATGACTTTACGATATTCAACGTGTCTGCTCTGTACCAAGGTTCCGTACAAGGGAAAGGAACTCTACGGTGACGCGCTCCTCGCCCAATTGGACAAGTGGTACTCGTACGGTACCATTGAGAAGACAGCCAGAGATTACATCACGGAAGTCGTCAAGAACCAACAATGGTGAGGTCTACCTTCCAATCAGTTTTGAGACGACAGAATTCCGGGACGGGCTTGTTCGACTGATCAATTTCACCTCCTTCCATGAAGGTTGGACCTCTCCGACAAGTACTTCTGCCTTCTCGGAGCGGGCTCGGCGATGGGCCCTTTCCTTACTCTCATGGCACTCGGTGCTAACATTATTGCGATCGACCTGAACCGAGCCCCCATTTGGAAACGCCTCATCAGTGTGGCGAGGAACTCTCCCGGAACCATCACGTTCCCACTCCTCGGTGACCAGGACAAAATGTCTGACGAGGAGCTTTTCGAGAAAGCAGGATGCAACCTCTTCACCCAAACTCCCGAGATTCGAACTGTGAGTTCAAACGTTGAACGAGACTGCCGTCATTGTACGCCTAATTTGATATCCAATAGTGGGTTCTGAGCGTTTACCCTGACAAGCACATTACTGTTGGCGCATATGCCTACTTGGATGGCGAATTGCACGTCAAAGTCTCGTTGGCGATGGATGCCATTATCCGCGACATGACCACCAAGCGCAAGGCATGGAGTCGCGCTTCCCGCTCTCAGAACATTATCTTCATGGGTTTCATTTTTGCGTCTCAATCAGGCCGGTGCTGCTTACCTTTGCACCCCAACCGACGTTCACGTTATCACTTCTGACGCTGCCAAAGCCGAACGTGACAACTACAGCAGCTTCGGTGTCGCCACCCTCTTCAAGTACTTGCCCGGTATGCCTCCAAACTTCAGGAAGCCGGTGAAGACTGACGACGGCAAGAAGGAGATCAACTACGTGAACGGGATTGTGGACCGGCAAGGGCCAAACTACGCTCTCGCGAAGCGTATTCAACACTGGAGGGCGATGGTTGCGCGCACCGTACGTTACTTGTTCCAAACACATGTCATCGCCTTGCGGCCTCATCAAACATGGTTCTTCTTTGCAGGAAGGTAGCATTGTTTCATCCAACATTGCTCCGTCCACTTCCACCGTCTCCGTGACCCACAACCGCCTCTTCGCCTGGGCATACGGAGGAATGCACCACTTCAAGCCCATGGAAGTCTTTGCTCCTGAGACCTCAAATGCCGTAATGGCTGCTCTCCTCATCAATGACGTCCGCAACCCCAACAGTGTGGCCCACCCGTCAGTCGCCCTGGACAACCCACTGGAGCTCTTCCGGGAAGGGTTTGTCTTGTACTGCGAAGGTTTCCTCCATGGTTGAAAACTAAATTGTCACTCTCCTTCCACTCCAGATCTTTCCACGGCGGTGTGTGGCGAACTGCCTTCCCCGTGAACGCAATTGGTACACCGTCCGCGATCGTGTACCTTGCGACACAGCCCGCTGTAATTGCCGGTTTGGGTGTCTGGGCTGCATGGATTGGATTTTTGGTTGCGACCGCGCCGAAGTAAGCATCCGACATCTGAAACGTTCCATTGAACAAGACTTTGTATAAGCAATACATCTAGTATGATTTCTTTGAGCAATATTTGAGATGTCGTACTGTCTCGACCGAAGCAGCACCTTCCTCCACTATTTATCGTTCTCTCAGCCAGAGACGCTTCTCCCTCGTTGCAGACGCTTCCGAAAATTGATACGAGAGATCTTGACGAATTCTTCGACTGTCGCTCTTCGCGAATCGATGAAAAGCTGCATCTCGTGGAATCACTGCAATTCGATCTTGTTAGTACGATTTTGACGACCCTGAGCTGTCGGGACATTCCTTACCCTTGGGTTTATTGTAAACTGGCTAGAATCGGCATTACGCTGGACGGCATACTGAAAACGGAACTCGACGGGGAGGTGGAGCACAATGCGGTACCGGATGAGCAAAGTTCGATCCAGAAACGAGTAGCAGAAATGCAGCGCCGGTGAGATTACAGTCAGCCTTTATGACTCGATCTCTTCAATAATAAGGTACTTTCGAGATTTCGGGAATTGGAGGAACGCGACAGACGCCGGGGGATCGAAAATGTAGAATTCGCTCATCCTGGCTCAGCGAAGAAGAGTATCAGCTAGCTATTGACATATGCAATGGCGATGACTTCGACACACTCGACTGGTATGGTCTCCCTGAAGCGCGTAGACTGATATCACATCGACTGATATTATTGGTGTTCACGGGCTCACAGGATCCCACAGTTCGGAGTTTCTAGAAGCTGTCAGATTTGCTATACCTCCGAAACCTCGCCCTGACTCAGGTCTAACAACCCTGACCATGCGCCGGGCAACGACGTGTGTCACAAGTACACAAGTTGGACAGCAGACTGGCGAGTGCCACTTCGAGTCGAAACTATCTGGTCTCCTCCCAGTCGAGCGACGGTCCCTTGAATTATCGACAGCAAATCTTTTCTCCTCTTCCCGCGTTTCTGCTCCCTTGTCTGCATTTCTCCCCCCACGAAAGAAAGGAGGGCGCCCGCGAAAGAAGCCATGCCCTGACGCGGAATCCAAAGAGAATACAGAATCACACGATTATAAACGAGCCGATTCGTGGAGTACAAGCGACGATTCATCGTCGTTCTCAGGCTCAGATGCGGATTTAAAAATCGAGCTTGACGACACATTGGATGAACTCCAAAAGAGTGGTGGAGAGCCGTTCCAAGCGACAAATTACAGTGTGCTTTTATCACAAAAACATTTATCTCTTCCAATTGCGCTTCACGGTCTCGGAGTAACCTTCCCCTTCAAGCTTCCCACGACTCCAGTCACCCTCATAAGTCTGGGCGGAATAGCTCACCTCGAACGAGCCGAATGGTGGGGGGATCCGAGCAAATCACTCTACTATCACCCCTTTCCACTTGATCTCCACACTGAGCGAGTTGCGTGGGGGAGGCTCTTTGACAGTCATATTTTACATGATCCGACATTGGGGAACCCCATCTTTCGTGTTGTTGAACGGGAAAGCGGAGACTACCGTGACGGAGCAACAGCTACAGAAGCATGGACTTGTGGTGCAAAGATGCAGCGGGTCGCGAAGGTACCAGAGCAAGGTTCGCGATAACACTGGATACATATGTGGACAAATTTTTTGCAAATCGTACTTTCGCAATTTGGTTTTAGTGGTCCGTTGTACTTCGGTTTCTCGGACCCAATATTGCAACTCTTGATTCGAAGAATGCTGTTTTTGGAAAGCAAAAGCGAAGTATGATATGTCCAACTTGAGGACTCATCACTTTCTTCCGACACGGCCTTCATTGTTAGTACATGTACCGATTTGGTCCTATATTTCTCGATGATTTCACCGCGAGTGTGATCAACCCGGAACCACTTTGCGAAGAGGAAAAGGTTGCGTTGCACGGCGTTCTATCGGAGCTCCTTCCCTCACTCGTGGCTCCACCACCCGCGCCAATGTTGTGGGATCTCGCTGCCGAGCTATTTCATCAAGCGATTGGAACTTCTGACCGCTCGCGGACTGGATTTCAATTACAATCTGAATATCTTGCACTCTCAAAGGCGAAGGCTTTCATAATGGGGCGAACCGATCCTGCAGACTCGATACACTTCCCGATATCGATTATTCCGACATCGAAAGTTGTGCTTGGGGAAGAGATGGTTTTGAAGGCTTTAACGCTGATTGGCACACGGAAAGGTTTGAACCTGCTGATTTTATTCTCCACTGTTTCGCTTGAACTGATTCTTTGTGTCCTCGTTTTCCTCTCTTGATAATCTTTACTCTATTCGTGAAGGAAAGAAAAGGGAATCCGCGCGCGTGTGGTTCTGATGGATATGGCTGGGAATATCGTCAAACGAAAGCGTGGAAGGCCCAAGAAGGACGAACAACTTGTACAAATGGGAACTATCATTGCGTCAACAAGCTCCAGCGCGTCATAACCTGGCGCATCTTACCAGCGAAGGTGGTATGTCAGACTTGCCCGACCGGATAGCCGGCTATCAGACTCGCCCGACAAAACAACAGGCCGTCATCAGAAACCCCCAGAGTTCGACCTTGGCAAAGCACACGTGCCAAAGTGGCTACTCTGCTCCTAAACGATCGAAAACGGCTGCACACAGACGCCATGTCCTTGAAAACGTTCACTCTTAAACTGCAGAGGCAGCGATCTTTACGGCATCCGCATACACATTGTCATTACTTGATTCTGATGCCCAAAACAAATGTGACGACCAATCTACTGTAAGATAAATCGATAATTTTCAGTTTTAAATGTCGAACCCGGGGCACTTCATGACACGCAGCAAGTTTGTCTGCCCCGAAACCTCGGTGATGATGCCGGAAGTAACCTTTCGTTGAAACGGTGAGCAGGGCAAGCCTCGGCTACAAAAGGAATGTGCGCTCACCACAACAGGGTCGCCAGCCTGCGCCATACCGTTCTTCACGCCCCACAGCATCGCCCGGTGAATGACGTTCTCAGTGTCCTTCATCGATGGTACCAGCATGGGGTAGATCCCTCGCAGTGTGCTGCACTGACGGGCTGACATCCGGGTAAAGTGAAAATTGGACAGCAATAAGTGGCGGAGACGAACGAAATGGTAACCCACCAGCCTGATCAGAACTCGTGATGGCAAGCACCGGCGCAATCGGGCGGTACTTGGAAATATATCGCGCGGTGTTGCTCGTTGTTGTCAAAACGATAATGAGCGCCGCGTGGACATCCCACGACGTTTTCACTGAACGGCGCCATAACCATGGTAAGATTTTGATCGTCGTTATGAAAAACGGCAATATTCAGCGCTCTTCGTCTCTCAGAATCGGTGCTTCAGCTTTATCTCTTCGTCGGCTCCGTCCCAACCCTTTCACAAATGCTTTGAGGAAGGACAAATCCTCTGAGGCTCCCTGAGCGCGTAAGTATCCTCCTCGAGTCCTCCAGCAATCATCGCCTTTCTACCGGTACCACACTCACCAGCACAGCTCGCAATGCCCTCTGCAGTCCCTGTTGGCACTTGGGTGTGTCTTCGTAAGGTCGGGTACAGGTCTGCATAGTTAATGTCTGCCTCAGCCTCACGACAAATACGAGCCATGGTCTCCACGGCCGCAACAGGGTGCGATCCTGAACCACACAGGGTGTTGCGATTCAGTTTTGTGCCAACTCCGCAGACAGCAGAGGGTTCTTGTGCCTCACCTTTCGCGGTTTCACCACTCAGCATGACACAGTCTGTCCCGTCCAGCACGGCGTTCGCAACATCCGTGGCCTCAGCTCGCGTCGGACGGGGGTTCACAATCATACTTTCCAGCATCTGGGTCGCGGTAATAACGGGCTTGCCGGCGCTGCCACACGATCCGAATGTGCTCAAGCCACGCGACTCTCGTCTCACCGCAAGCACTCACAAGTTACACTTTCGAATCATCATTTTCTGCGCCCTTGCAACCTGCTCGACGGGGATCTCGACACCCAAATCACCACGGGCGACCATGACACCGTCGCTGGCTTCCAGAATCTCGTCAAAGTTGTTGAGACCTTCTTGGTTCTCGATCTTAGAGATGATTTTGATTCTGAAATCGGAATTGCGCGATTGGTGTCAGACTTGACCGAATGTCCATAATCACGTAGTTGCCCGAAAAGCAGTCAACGCACCTGCTGTCCCCCAACAACTTGCGAATCTCGTGCACGTCCGACGCTTTCCTAATAAACGATGCTGCGATGAAGTCCACCTTCTGTTGCACACCGAACAGAATGTCCTTCTCGTCCTTTTCCGTGATAGCAGGGAGCAGCACCTCCACGGCAGGCAAGTTGACGCCCTTCGTGTCTCCGAGGAGACCTGCATCACATAACTTATTACTTGATACCGCAAAAAAGATCGCTGCGGTTCCTGCTCAACGTACCGTCGTTCTCGACCCTCGTCACGACCTCGCCCGTCTCCTGGTCCACCGTGAGCACCTCAAACCCAATCAGACCGTCACCCACAAGAATTCTGTTCCCGGGCTTCACGCTTCCAGCAAGGTTGTATGTCGTCCACCCGCCGTTCGCGTCGCCGAAGCGGGTCTTGTCGTTGTGGAAGATGAAGGTCTGGTCCGCCGTGAGGGGGATCTCCTGGGAGGGGTTTTCCAGCTTGCCGGTACTGATGACAGCGGGGTTTGGAGAACAAGCGGGGCCCTGTGGTAAGCGTTCTGCTCCTTTGGAAGAGGAACGAGTGTCACCCACCGAATCTCGGGTCCCTTGGTGTCCAGCAAAATGGCAACATGCTTGGGTGTTTTGCGTTGGGCAAGGTACGACCTGATCGCTGTGATGGTTTTGAGGTGGAACTATCGGGTTCGTGACGTTGGGGCGTCAATAAACATGTGTTCATGCCGATGTATTTCAGATCGGGGGAAACTCACAGCATGGTCCCCGTGGGAGAAGTTCATCCGAACAACGTTCATTCCAGCCTCGACCTGAAACAGATAGAGGTGTTGATTGCTTTGCGTTCATGTCGTTTTAAAGCAGTAGTGGACTGTGAGCACACCAGCTTGCCGATGTTTTCGACGCTCTGCGTCTTGGGACCTGTCAGTGAGACCATCAGTATACCAGTCGCGTTCTCCAAGGCAGTAACAACCTACTTACCGATCGTGCAAACAATCTTGGTCTTGATCAACACAGCGTGGTCTTGGCAAACCCCAAGCAACAATGCCATCAGCAACTTTCACCACATCCTCAGCACCAGAACACACTCGCACTCACCACTCGTTACCAGATACCCTGCGTCGTTCGGTGCCACTTCCTGCTTCGGGTGTGGCAGCGTGATGTGGTGCGCCGACAGCTGCGGCGAGTTGGCAGCTCCAAGCGACGAGAACGTGGGCGTGCGGATCGCGGGGGCGGGAGTGGCGTAACCGTTAAGAGATGGGGAGAGGAGCGGTTGGGGAGAGTCGGTCGTCATGCTGGTAAGCGCGGGGTGGGGTGGAATCAGGCCGGGTGAGACAAGGTGAAGACGGTACATGGGGTGAAAAGGAGAAAAGAAACTCGCACATGGACTGCGCCCTCAACACGGGCGGAGGCAACATCTCGTCCAGGGTCGACGTGCGCTCGTGTACTCCTGGCAGATGGTCGTCGTCCCTGTCGGCCAATTGTTCCACAGTCACAGACAGCTCGGGGATATTCCCTTCCACGCTTTCCTTCCCATTGCCGTCAATTTCGCGAGATTCGACTGCCGGCGCAGCCTCTGAGCTCTCCGCGCCAGTCCCAGAACCCCTCGACAACCGCCGAAGAAGAAAGTCGCGAATCGAGCCCAGCCCGAGCCTTCTACTCTTTCGGGACGTAGTCTCGGATACAGTGTCCTGGTATCCGGGCGTGGAGATGGATTGGGGCATCCTAGGAGACGATGGACGGTGGAAGCGTCCACGTCGGTACAACAAGGGGACTTTTGCTCACAAGCGGCGGAGCGCGTCCCCGGGGACAGAACCGGGGCATGCGTGGTGCTACTCACATGTCGTGCGTGCAAACGTGTGGAGTTAAGTTGAACGGGTGGTGATCGAGGACAGAGGTAAACGAAGCGTGGACCTCAAGCACCCTGACAGCAACCTGACTTGGACTCGCACACGGGTTTCACATTTTTCGAACGTGCGAAAATAAGTGCGAGTAAGTGCGATTTGATTTTTTAGCTGTAGCCACGTTTCCAACTAGGGTACTCGACATCTCTATTCCAACACAACCGTCGCCCCAATCGCTTCCAGCTGCTTCTTGATCTTCTCGGCCTCGTCCTTAGATAGGTTCTCTTTGACGACTTTGGGCGCGGATTCGACGAATTTCTTGGCCTGTGGTGTGAGAAGAAAGACGCGGAGATGAGTTAGAAATTGACGCAAAGAAATCAGCGACCCAAATTCCCCATCGCATCCAAGTTCGGTCGCGTTCACTGCAGAGGTCTTCCTTCCTTGCTCGAGTCCCCGCGCTCCGACCGCATCATCGTAAATACGGGACACCAAGAACCAGCACGGTTTTCCGACAGAGATACACAATTGCATCCACCGTTGAGATTGTCGCGCGGTGTGCAATTAGTATCAAAAGAAACAAAAGCTAGTCGAACGGAGTTCCAGGCGGCCCAAATACGGGCAATCCCGCCATCCCGGGGGTCATCCCCCTGTCTGCAATGGACAACTGGAACCGGGAACGAGAAAGGACTCTTGCACAGCCATGCCGACCACTCCGCGAGCGACATGGGACCCAGATCAAAGAAGAAAAGAGGAAAAAGAATCAAACACAATTCCAGAGCCTTGTGCCACCCCGCTCTCCCCTTGGTCGTCGCGTATTTGCAAGCAAGTTCGAGCGAGAGCAATTCGCCAAATAATCTGCATTCTGCACCTAGACTTTCACCAACCGCGGTCATTTCCCGGGTGTGAGGCGATGCCAAAAAGAAGAAAGAAAGCACGCGTCAGGGAAGTCCCGTTCCACAGTCATCAAACATATCCCAACAAGCAAGACCAGCATCACCCTTTGAAAAAAGACAACCGCTCCCAACGAGAAGCCTCGTGCACCATAGCACTCCCCGCTCGGGCAAGCGACAGCGGGTGTGCCGGAAGTGCCAAAAAGACAAGTAATAACAGTGGAACAGACTCAAGCTCCTCGCCGTGAGTCTGTCACGACCTTAACCGAGGCTTGAGCCCGGTTGATCCACAATCAACTGCCGTATATCCGATCGAAAATAAAGAAACTATGCCGAAACGAAACAAGAAGGAAAGCGTTGCAAGGTCACGCGCGCCGCCCGGTAGCATGGGCCACGACTGTTCCGATGCCAAAAACTTCAAACGATCAACGAGTTCGGATCCCATTTCGAGTATTCCTTGGCGACCTATAAAGGGACCGACATTGGCGCAAAGCGTAAAAAGCCGTGCACCGCCACTTCGCCCACTTCAGTCGGAGCGCGGGACGTGACGCGATGCCAAAAGATAAGAACCAAATTGAGCGAGATGTCGATCCCCTTCCAACGTATTGACGAACTTCCTCACTGTGGCTTTATCGAGGTCCGAGATAATCCTTGCAGTATCAATCCAAAATTAAGCAAAGGTTGCGGGGGCAGGTACGATTCCCCACCCGTTCCGGCACTGTCACTTCCCATCCACATTTCCATCAGTTCTGCCAATCCTCCTTGCACCCCACGGACACCGCTCGCCTCACGGGCGGGGAGTATACAGGTGCCAAAAAAGGAAGAAGAAAAGAGAAGAAAACGAAAGGAAAGGAACGACGTGGATTCAAGAGGCGAATTGTGGTTCTTTGCCAATCTCCCAACTTGCACGCGTTCCATCCACAAGCAGCACTGACTCGGATTCCAAGGGCACGTCCATGATGCGCACTATTCAGGTTCACTACCAGCGCGCACTTGACACGCTGCTCGCGACCTACAAAAATACTCACATCAACCAAACTCAAGCCCGGAATGAGGGTCTTGATCTCCTTGATGACCTTTGCCTTGGCGTCGTCTTTGTACTTCTCGAGCTTCACGTTGAATTGCGTCTTTTCGGGGGCTTTTTCTTCGGGCTTTTAAATTCCACATTCAGAATGGCCATCGAGTGGGTAGAGTGAGGAAAGGTGCAGACACGCGAGGGCGAGGAATTGAAGTCACAAAGAAAACTTACTTCAGGTGCAGCGGCTGCTGGAGCGGCTCCGGCGGCGGGCGAGGCGGCGGTGGGGAGTTGGGGAATGGCGTGAACAGGCATGGCGACTTCTGTAATGTTGAGTCGCGTCTGGAGATGCACGTAGTTTAAAGTACAGGCAAACAGGCATTGGCTCGTCAGTCACGAGGGTAAAAGTGGCCGGTATCGGTTGAACTTCACCTTCAACGCAGCGACCAAATCGGCAGTCTCCAAGAGCGTGAGGGAGGCAATCTGGTCGACAATCCCGGCCACTTTCGGCGACACGTCTGCGGATGTCGATGTTGCGTTGTGTCGGCGTGATGGGATGGGAGAGAAGCGAGGAGTGGAGAGGGAGGATGACGGTGCGAAGAGACGGGAGCAGGCTGCTTGGTGGGCGCGACTGGCAGGCGGAGACGGTGGAGTTGGTTGATGTCGAGGAGTCGAGCGATTGGGAGATGTGGGAGGGCTTACCGAGAGAGGTGACGGCTCATGGTAAAGACAAAGGGGGAGAGAGAACGCAGAGTGGGAGAGTAAGGCGGGCGGGAAAGAAGAACCCGAGAAACCAGAAGCGACGGGAGTGTGAGGAGACGGGACGATGGGAGTGTGTGCGGTTGGGAGAGTCACGATGTAGAGTGACAAGTGAAGCGAAAGACCGTGCACGACCTCAGCACCAGCTGTTCGAAACGGGAGTGCACAAGCGTCAAAACGATTGGAGAGTCAAAGGCGAAATCAGATTAGAGTACAAATGAGCTTAAGTACATCTGAATAAACATCATTTATCTCCAATTATCTTCGCCACTAATTCAGTGTTCCATGAACGGTAGAACTCCAAATCGGCAGAACATTC
>KQ965863.1:68110-118362 GCA_001574975.1 Gonapodya prolifera JEL478
CGGTCCTGAGACTCAGACGACATGATGTGTAGACGCTAGTGCAGAGGTGAACGAGACTCTTAATCTGTTCGAAACGGGAGTGCACAAGCGTCAAAACGATTGGAGAGTCAAAGGCGAAATCAGATTAGAGTACAAATGAGCTTAAGTACATCTGAATAAACATCATTTATCTCCAATTATCTTCGCCACTAATTCAGTGTTCCATGAACGGTAGAACTCCAAATCGGCAGAACATTCAACACCAGCTACCGCGATTTGAGCTACGTGTAATTTTCCCCCTTTGAAGTCGCTGGAAAGAGAGCAATTGTCTGGAGAGTGTGGGAAAGAAATACCAGAGCATTTGACCCATTAGCATTCCAACAAAAAAGAGCTGTGACTCGCACACAATATCAAAGTTTGAAGATTGAACGTTCGTCTCACGTCTTGTTTTACAGCTTAGTACTATGATGCCACGCTTACTACTCGAGCGAGAATGGCAGATGCGACACCTCCAAAAAGAATAGAAATCCACATATTGCCTCGTCCGTCCATCGTCAAGTTTAAGTCATCCATTCGACTCATGTTCGTCCATAAATAAAGGAGTAAAGTTACGTTCAATAAATGAGTTCCATCAAAGAGCAGCCCAAACCGTCTCCGGCGCGGATCTGGTCCGCGACAAAGTCGGTCTGCACTGGCATTCGAATGGGCGAATTTGGGATATGAACCCTCAATCGTCCGTAAATCTTCCAAGATGGCCACGAGGCATTGAAAGAAAGGTGAATCTAAGGTCTAAATAGAATAAATATAGAGTTGTTCGGCGTTTCAAGTAAAAATACGTTCCAAGATTCCTCCCCGTCCTGCCACCAAAATCACGGCCTACAGATTGGAATACAATGGTCCATTGAATACTCTCCCAAAAGTCTCTCTATTTTTCTTTCCTCACCTGAACGCATGGTGGGGCACATCGAACACATGTGCAAGTCGGACTCCAATTATCTCATTCATAATCACAATTTTAAACACGTCCACATTAGGGGTGGAGAATCGACACGATTCACGCCAGTGAATTTATGTAACTTCCACTCCCAATCCAACATCCTGCAGCGCCGCGCCGCAACCCACGAAACCCACTCGCTCGGGTGCAAGTAGCATACGGGCGCCAAAAAAAATGATTAAGGGAAGAGAAGAGAAGGAAAGGAAGGACGCCGATTCAAGAGGCAAATCGTGGTTCCTCTGTGCCAATCCTCTAAGTAACGCACGTTTAATCCACGATCAGCAAGCACCGAACCCAGATTCCAAGGTGAAAACGTCTACGGGAGCACCGACCCCAATTCGAAGGAGAGGATACAGATAATTCAGGTTCACCCCCAGCGTGCACTTCGCACGCCACTCGCGACCTGCAAAAATACTTCCGTCAACCAAACTCAACCTCACAATCACGGTTTTTAACTCCTTGATGACTTTGGCTTTGGCGTCGTCCTTGTACTTCTCGAGCTTCACGTTGAATTGCGTCTTTTGGGTGTATTTTTCTTCACACTTTTGTGTCCGACATCAAGAACAAACGAAGAGTGGGAGAGAAAGAGTCAGTCATACACACGAGCGCAAGAAAGGGGAGCGAAACCGGCTCACGTCAACGTCAGGTGCAGCTGCTGCCGTGGCGGCTCCTGCAGCAGGGGGCGTGGTGGCGGAGAGATGTGGAATGGCGTGATCGGGATGACAAAGCTGTGACAATACGTAATCAAATCCTCAATGTGCACTGCTACGTCCACACTATTGGGAGTTGGGCGGGAACGGAGGCCATGCCAAACGTGGCGAGAAAACGTCATGCATGCGTGAGAAGCTTCCTAATAACAGCTCCTTTGACGTGGCTTCATTGGGGCACAAGATACCCCAGGCAATGTTGCGAAGGAACAAGCCGTGTGGGGTGGGACCGAATACCAATGATAATGTGATATGGTAGGATTCCGCCTTGGTCGTGACGCAGTGCAAATAAAAAAGGTAGCGCAAGTAGTTGCAACTGACTTCAAGGTAATTGCCGCTCCACCACTCTTTTACTGTGGCATCACATATGTTGCATTTGTAACATGGTTCTGGCGTCATCTCTCGTCATCTCTCGTAGTGCAAACGCGAATGCCACCTTGGCCTTGAAGCGTTGCAGCGAGCGCAGTGAGATTCCGGGCACATCAGCCCCGAAATTCTGCCTGAGAAGTTAAAGAATCTCTTCCTCAGAATAGTCATCCCGAATCAGTTCACGGAGCTTTTCCTCAGAGATGTACGCCGAGATCCACGCTGCATTCGCCATGGTGAGAAACAACGGAGGCGTTGGAGAACAGATCTCGGAGGACCGCCGGAGTTGTGAACTCCGCTGCAAAGCCAGGCGGTGTTGATCACTGATCAGGAGGCAATGGTGAGGCTACACAGTACCACCAAACTTTTATTCCAGCAACGGAGGAACGATTTTTTTCGAACTTTGAACCCCTTTTTATTCGAAATTTGATACCTGTAATAAATTTCGAATAAATTTTGAATTAAAATTGGAATAAAAACATGAATAAATTTGCTGTTTTCAGGTGGCGGAAAAGCAACGGTATAACGAACTAAGAATTCCGTTAACTGCGAAGAGACGTGGGACCTGGGGGCCACAACTTATGGGTTGTGGAAAAATATGCGTCGCTTGAGGAGGAGGTGTGAGTATTTAAAAGTATGAAAGAGTTTCGATTGGGTTTGGGAAAAGGAGATGAAGACACCAGAAAATGGAAGCAGCAAATGGTGAAGGCAACGGGGCGGAGCGATGAAAAGAGTGGCACGCCAAGTGCGAGGACAGACACAGCAGGAGAGAAAAGAGCGTGACAGAGCGACACAGTGATGAAAAGGAAGAACGTTGCACATGTCCGTAGCAGAGTTCTTCCGGAGAATTGAACCGGAGACAGTTAAGCCTGCATTTAGAGGAGAGACGCTGCGCACAATCGGACATCGAGCGAGAACTGCGCTGTCTGGAGACTGGCGGTGGATGGAGACAGCGAAGCGCATGTCCGCAACGGGAGTCAACGGAGCAGTGACAGACAAGGCCATCGATTCGCCCACAGCCGCGCTCACTCGCAAACGACACAGCGTCGATCTCAACTCCTCCGATGATGGTGTCGTCGTGGACGGAAATCGAAAGCTCCGCCGCGGGAGGAGTGATACAAGCCCACAGACACCGTCGCTCCTTCCCATCCCGAAACCACCACAATCCAACAAGCGGGGGCCGCAAAAGCCGCCCGTTCCTTCCCACCTTGCAAAATTTGTCCCACCTCGGTCATCGCCGCTTCGTAAAGCCGTGCAGCTGGATCCGTCGAGGTTACCTGTCAGACATGTCGACATCGCTGCAGGGACGGCAGACGACCACCCGGTATCTCCACTCTCACAAACCCCGCAGAAGAAAGCAAAGGAAGACGATGAAGAGAGTAGTTTCACCCTCCCGCCTTCCATTCCGGCGCACATGCGCCCCATAGTCGACGAGGACATACAACTTATCGAGCAGCGGGCTTCCGAGCGTCAATCCGCCACCCTCTCTGCATCCGCGCAAATCTCACAGGGTGGTCCGAGCGAAACTTCGGAGGATGCTGCGTCTTCTGAGACCGAGGAAGCAGGGAAGTGGAGTACACTAATGTCTCGAGCGCGGGACACCCTCGCAACGCAGATTGGCTTGACTCTGGAGGCGATTCGCGACATGATGCCCACTAAAACGTCTAAATCTAGGAAGAGGATGGAGCCTCCAGTCGAACCTCCTCTTCCGTCGTCTTCGTCGCATGCACTTGTCACGTATGTCAGCACATTTACACCACCAATACCCACCACGCTGCCACCCTCCCCACCACACACTCACACACCCACCACTTCCCCTTCCACTTCCACACCCACGTTCGACCCCCTCTCTTTCCTCTCCCCCTCCCTCACCACCTCTACGCAACCCCTAACCTCCGCCCAACTCAGAGAAGAAGCCGACGAGCTTCGACGCAGACTGCACGTACTGCCGGGGTACGAAGCAGTGGTGAAGAACTCTAAGCGGAGGAGGGTTGGGTAGGGGTTGTGGTTGGGAACTTCGGTGATAATTTTGGGTGGCGTTTAGTTTCGGACTCCAGGCTGGTTGTTTTGCACGTAAATCTTGCAATTGTATTCCATAGATGAATTGATCTTATTTCGCATAATGACAAATTCAAGCGAACAGGACATCCGCACATTTCCAGAGACACCCTGACATGTGTGGTTGCCCCAAAAGGACTGAAATGCACGTATGGATCGACAAAATAAGTGAAAAAATACCAAGTTTATGAAACAGTAAACACCATAGAAATCACTTCCTATCTACGTCAGGTTGAGGCAACCTAGTGCTTGAATACCCAACTGAGTTCGCCTGGTGCGCCAAGTACGTGGTCAGATCGAAGTACTAAGTTCAAATAGAGGTTAATTGGAGTGCCTTTTGGAGTGCCTTTAGCATCCCAGCGCCATTTGGTTTTGTTTATTTTCTACGTTTTCAACGTTGAAATATCAAACCATCTGCTTTGATCTTGCCACTTCTGTTCTTTGGTCCTCTGTGTCATTCCATACGTGGTACCCTCCAGCTAAGGCGCATTTCAAGGTGATTAATGGGTCTGGGGCAAAATGAGTAACACTCAAGCGTTCTGACCGAGTTTTTTTGAGATAGAGAAGTCGGAACACATCTGTTGACCAGAAGTTCTCACCGAGAATAGTGATGGCAACAGATGTACACATTTCCAGGAGCCTAAACAGTGCAAATACTGTGGGAGCGCTTTGATCAACATCCATAGCATGCTGGTCCAAATCTTTCTCTGAACAACTGGTCAGATCTGAGAAGCGCACTGCATATTCCCCAGAATACCAGATTTCGATGAGTCGCAACTGAGGGAAAGCACCATCGCAGATAGCTTTAGTAAGGGCTTCAACGGAGTCTATGGAAATCCCATGAGCATATCCAAAACCGAGTGCCTCAATGTTTTGATGTCCGCATTGTGTGGCTTGTGCACAAAACTCCGCCAAGTCCGCTCCATCATTTGATCCTTCATATTCACGTACATTCGGAAACAAGTGAAGCACTTCCATGGGTGCGTCGTGGAGACTGACGAATGGGGCCCGAAGAAGCTTTAAAACATGTGACTGATCATTTTTGGATTTAGCGATGACAGCAGACATGGATCTCCATTTCGTGAAAGATTACCCGACATTTACCTTCTTCAATAAGTATTCTTTAAAAGGCTTCCGGATTTGATTCATATCAATGTCATCAAACACGAATTCAACCATATCCAAAATGTTCGCCAATTCGATGGTCCAAGACATCGGAAGTTGGCCCGCAACAAATGTAAGACGGTGGAACTTCACATCACAAAATGGTAGCGCATAATGTAGGGCCGCTCGGATCGATGTCACGACTTCTTCTGGGGATGTGTCGTCCAGACCCTCTCTGTTGAGTTCAAGTTGACTTCTGAGGCAAAACGAACTCCAAGACGCCTCGGCCGGGGTTTCCAGAGAAACCCTTAAGATTTTCTTTCGTAATTCGGATGCTTTGGCGATTTGATTGTCCCGATTCAGGTCGCTTTCCTCCCCAAAAAGTCTCAATGCACCAATCGTTTCGAGAAGAGGGTTCCAATGAATCGAGATAGAAACACAAACAGTAGAGGCTTCAGATTTGTGTGAGTATGCGAATCGGGAAGAGCGGTGTATCATATCATCGAACCTTTAACGATGGTGGACTGCAATGCCCGAAATCGTCGGCAGACCAGCGGAATGTGGGTATAGAAAGCCTTTCGGTTCGCGAGGAGAACGAGGACGCGGAGTGCGATTTCGTCTGGGAGCTCATCCATTGGGTTTCGACTCTTCGGCAGTCCCAGTGTCCCCTCGAAGATGTTGAAACAGAATTTCAGCCGTGACCTAATCCTGAGAAGCATCAATGGCAACCAAATAATTTCGCACTGGTAGTCCTAGATGGGACCATAAACATTAATGTCCAATTGATTTCATTACAGCAGGTGCCAGTTGGTTGCGCCCCCACGGAATGCACGTCTGATATACACAAAAAATATCCACGCGATAAATCACTTTGTCTTTACGTAGGTCGTAGATCGAGAGTATACACAAGACACATCTACAGCGTACGTCCCATCGTTCAATCACAATGCCCTCCTGGTGCCTTCCCTCCACCCACCCGTCCGCTCTGCTCACATCACGACTGATTCGCATACTGATTCTGCATCGACCGGTACGCCATATCCCGCATCATCTGCTCCCGAATGTCCATCTCCGTCACCGGCCGCTCCATGCCGTATGCCCGCTCGGGGCTGTGCACCTCCCGCATCTCCATCTGGGGCGACGTTGACGTCGCCGCGTACCCGCCCTCTGCCTGCGCGTGCCAGACCCCAGACTGCCGCCTCGAACGGTGAGAGGGATTTCGCGAGGGCGTGCGTGTGCTTGCCTGGGGATGACTGTACGCGTACTCCTGCCCACCGGGGGGCGACGTGTTCCTGTTCCTGGTCGCCGCCGCCTCGGCCTGAGCGGCATCCTCCTGCTCTTGTCGCTGCTGAACGACGGACCGGCGCGACTGGCTCTGGCGCGATCGTGAACGTTTCTGCTCCCGCCGGAGCCACATGTCGAGCTGGGCCTCTTCGGGCGACATCGGCCCCGCTGCTGCTGCTGCGGCGGCGGCGGCTTGCTGATACTGCCACTCGGCGGTGCGTTGCTCGGGAGATGCGGGCGAGAAGACCCCCCGACCCTGTGACGCCATTTCCGGGGATGTGACGCCCCGACCGCGCACGGCCGACTCGCTCTCCCGTCTTCGTGGCGCTTCGAACCTGTTCGACCGCACGAGAGAGGCTTGGTCCGACGTCTCGCTCGCGATCGCGTGGAGCGACTGCGGTACCGATTGGGTTGAGCGTGGGATGGAGCCTCCCGTGTTTGTGCTCTGCTGACGGATGAGACGTTCGGATAGCACCCGGGTAGTTGTGTTGGGAGTGGCGGATTCGATCCGGGGGAGTGGGTTGGACGGTGGCAAGTCGTGAGTTTCGGAGACGAGGTTGGGGAAGCGGATGCAGTCGCTGTAGTGCACGAGCACAGTGGGTGGCGGGGAACGATCATGAGTGAGAGTTTGCGGGGACGGCACGTGCTTGGAGAATCTAGTACGAGCACGAGCACTCACAGAGGCGCGATCCCGACCTGGTCTGTCTCCATGCAGTGCACGAGACACCAACCGTCTCGGAACATTGTTCGGAGTTCGACGAGCTGGTGAGGTGGGGGTTGTTTGTTAGATCGTGATCCACACATGGCGAGACAAAAGTGTAAGTACCTGACCAGGGAACAGCTCGATCTCGTCAATCGCAGACGGGTTATGCTAGAGACCCGACGGGCAGCGTGGGGTAACATGAGTGTGAAACTGAACTCCAAGCTCCAAAACCCAACAAGAACTCGACAGCGTACCTTTTGCGAAACAATCAAAGGCGTGGACCCTCCCGTATGGAACTCAAGGAAGGCGTCGTCTTTGTCGCCGGCCTTTATGGAGTATATTTGGAAGATTGGATGCGGCTGGGAGGTGGTGGAGGCGGTTTTACATTCAGTCAAGGAGTTATATAACAGGGCTAGACCAATCGGAAGACGAACCTTTCCAGTGCGTTCACGGCTGGAGACTACGTGATGCGAATGCAATCGAGCCAATCAGCGATCGTCTTCCCCGCCAACCAGTTAAGCGCCCCAACTCAAACTCACTCTGCCTCCTCCTCTCTATCCACAACTTCAACTTGGGCGTCCACCCGACACCTCCAATCAGCAGACCCAAACACAGCAACAACACGGCAACCGCCGCGATCAAGTACATCCCCACTTTAGGCGCCTGGTCGCTCGGTGTGGATTTGATCTTGGCAATAGACGCGTTGACGGACGCCGGAAAGGTCAGTTGATCGACCATGTGCGCGACACCG
Organism: Gonapodya prolifera JEL478; assembly: GCA_001574975.1. NCBI lineage: Eukaryota > Fungi > Monoblepharomycota > Monoblepharidomycetes > Monoblepharidales > Gonapodyaceae > Gonapodya > Gonapodya prolifera. The sequence continues at coordinate 76,057 of KQ965863.1, forward strand.
TTGGAAAGGAGGATGGTGCGGACGATGGGGACGGTGCCGAAGAAGAGTGCGGAGGGAGAACGGGTTGTGGAGAAGGTTTCGTTGGCCAGGAGGGTGGGCAGGCGGGAGGATATGTCGTCGGTGGTGTAGCGGAGGCCCAGTATGACTGATGGGTGGGTGCCGTGATTTGTGAAGACACGTTCGCAGAAGGGACGGGGATATTGAAATACGACGTACCGTTGTACTGAATCACCTTGAGAAGCACGTTATTCCGTTCCGTGTCGTCCCCGAACGCGTCGTTGATGATGGCGCGGGCGGCGTCCATGGCGGTGTTGGTGGGCATGAGGCTGGCAAAATAAAGCGGGTTTGAGAAAGAGCGACATTGAATATTGGTCCACCAAAGGGAGCAAAGCAAGGGAGCAATAGCGCAAGGATAGGAAGGTAGAACTGGAACTCACACGGTGACGGGAACCTGCGCCTCGATGACGTCCGTAAAGTTGATCGCGCCGACGAATTTCGTGAAGTCAGACAGGGTGTTGGGAGTGATGTTCTTGGCTTGGGGGATCTACAGGGCATATTACATGAGGATTTCTAAAGGTTATCTCTCGCAATCGCTCATGCAAAAAGGAATTGGCCTCGCTACGCTCGGAGGGGTCGGTCTTGCGTGCTTCGCACTCCAGAGTCCAGACATCACTCAAATACGTACCAGCGGCAATTGCAAACTCGTCAAATTGGTAAGTCCCAGAGTCTGCGACAGTGAGATCGGCGCGAGCAAGCCCTCGCTCACGAGATGCAGAATTCCATCGTCGCAAGGAAAGGTCCCTACGATTTTGGACTCCCACCAGGTGGCCAATCCGAAGACGAGCGAGTTGTCCTGTTTTGTCACACGGATCACCTGTGGTGTGATTTGGCTGGCGTTTGTGGGACCGTTTGCGGTGAGACGAGTGGGCAGGTAGAACACGTCCGGTTTGGACGCGAGGTAGTTGGCGTCGAGGATGATGTCGGAAGTATGGTATCGGCCAAACTCTTCCAACAGGGGCGAAAACGCCGCGATTGAGATGACGCCAAAGATCTTGTTGAACGCGTCGTCTGTTGGTGCGAAGAATGTCTTTTTTGTCGCGTTTGAATTGACGTATTTCACGATATCGAGACCGCCAAAGATTCCATTCGGGTCGAGTGCCTGCAGCGCGACGCTGAGCGGGTACGTGCCCTTGAGCGAGGAGATTGTCTGAACGATTCCAGCGGAGTGCGCGGGCGGAGTGTGGCAAAGTGCGACGAGCGCCGCGATGATTGCGATGGCGAGAGCACGCATTCCGGCAGCGCGCGCGTGCGTGTGGATCGCGTGGAGTGGGAGAGTGCAGAGGTACTCGCTGGGAGAGAATCTACCGCCACATGGCGGCTCCCTCACTGCACATTCTCCGACACTCCGGACGTACTTGTTTTCCCATGCATACACTCAAATTATTATCAAGCAGAATACTTAAGAGATGCGTCGATCATCCCACAAGCGACACTTGAGTGGGTCAGTCCAATTAGACCCACGTTGGTGAGCGGAGCCTCTTTGAGGGCGGCACGCAGACTGAACCCGCGGACTTTCAATGAATGAAAAGAACTTCAGAAGTACGCTCGCAAAGACAAATAATTGTCTGTTCGTGATGGTAATCGGCTGATTGGTTGCCCACATCCTCACACGTCAAACAGCGCTGCTCGGCAAACTGACGCCGCCTGATCAGATGACGCGCCGCCTTGATCCTTGCCACGTTCAACGCTCTCCTCTACCTCACTCCAAATCCGACTGATACAAAGAGATGCAATCCGCAGCATGCGCGACACAGACGCATTTGGAGCGGGGGCTCCTTGCAATCTTCAAAATGCTATAACAACTTATCTTTTTCAACAAACGAGGTCGCCATCATGCATAAACAAGGTGTCCGGACTTGCAACGCATTCGTGCCAATGTGAAGGTACAATCAAGTGCAGTCACGCCAGAATACGGTGCCGGTCTCTTCAATTGGATCCAACCCCCATAGTCCAACTCAACATAACATCACAGGCATTGTGGAAGGGGGCGTAGGCAGCAGAATGGTATTAACATGAATACATAACAATCAACCTACGGATCTTCTTGGCAACCCAATTGCTAACCCATTCACTAAGATATCACGTCGTACCTCCTCTACTCGCCTCGCCAATTCTAGATCGTGCCTTGTTGAACACGGTGCTCATCGCGTCCTGTCGAAAACCCTTCATGGCGACCGCACATGAGTGCTCCGCAGTCAACACATGTCGTGCATCCGTTTCTTTCATCCACACAAGAAGCACAAAAAAAAAAAAAAAAAAAATCAGTGCACTCTGGCTCCCAACATAAGCGATTCTTTTCCCTGCGCTTTCCCTTGATCACAGGCAACGACCTCATCACCACATTGCTCACAAATGGTGGGGGTTATATTCTGCAATCGCGGGAACATTGTCTGGAGTGATCGCAGAGCCGACACCGACTCAGACTGAATCCAGCTTCCAAGCGTCCCTGTGAGATCAAGACAGCGCAAGGGAGAGTCTATATTCCAGCTGTCTCTTTCCGCCGCTTCCAAAACCAGGTCCGCGTACCCTGTCAAATCCACCTTGTACAACCCCGGAACGAGTGCCTCTCCGCCAAAGGCAGCTGCAGCGCAGCCACCAACGTCCAAGTCGAAACAGCCGTCCCGCCAAATCTCACCTCCACGACCCCCGTTGCGGTGTGGCCCCTTGCTTTTGCGACCGAACGTCCGAGTGTGGGTGCAATCCACCTGGCAATCTGCGCCAGGGACGCTGCGTACTGCGCGTCGCGGAAATTCGGGGCCAGGTCGGAATAGTCCAGACGCTCCCAGACGGATGGGATGTGGACTATTCGGCGATTGGTGGTGGAGGTGGAGGAGAGGTGGACGATGGCGCCCACGGGGAGGAACAAGCAGATGACTTTGAGAGCCTCGAGGGGAACCGCGGAGAGCGAGGCGGTGGGATTCATCGTGGGTTTCGTGAGGGAGGACTGTCAATGTCCACATGGAGCCGAACGCTGTGGTCTGGAAGAACAACATGTCACTTGATAGAATGACTTCGCCGTTTCCGCTCCAAGCGCTACCTCGCGAGACAATCCTTCGCCTCGCGGAAGATATGACGCATCATCGCCTCGGCCTTCCGCCGTCGGCTCTCTTTTCTTCCATCTCCTCACCGACCCAAATTTCATGGCAGCGAGGAGCACAAAGAAGTTTTGGCAGCCCGAATAAGTCGCTCTTGGAAGAGACGAGACGATTTCCAACGGAAACCACCTTGGACGTGGTGCAAGTTCTTCTCAAAAACGAAACACCACTCCTCTGTGCGAAGCTTGTCGCCACGGAAACCTTGCCCTGGTGACGGTCTTGCTGGACAGAGGCAGGGATCCCAACCTGGACCTCCACATTCAATCCGACTTGGACAGTGTCACATCGGAAGGGCCAGTATTTTTGGCTGTAATCAAGTCATCAGGTCCGCTTGGTACTCCGATTGTCGCTAAGCACCTTTAAAATCCATGAGAACGGGGAATAAGAAGCAATCCACGGTGGAAGCAACTCACCAAGGCGCGACACGTCTCCGGCAGTTTACATGAACTCCACCTTCCCCTGTCTGGCGAAAAGTCCTCCCACACTCCATCAGCGTACTCATTCTTGTGAAAGTCCCGTTGACCACGGAGTTTGGCGGCGATTCCCGCTGAGGGCGGCCGAGAGGTACGCGGAGGTGTTCATTCTGACTTTTTGAGGGCTCGCGACAAAGCAGACGGGTACGAGAGGGATATGTAACAACAAGGCGGAGTTGTGGGCTGCCACGCAAGCCACTGACCACAACTGTACCGTCTGCCGATCCTATATAGAGAGATACATAAATACAATCGACGGTACAGTACATTGGTATGGCATTGGGAGAAGTATTTACATATTATTTGGGGAGAAGTCTCAGTGTACCGTACTATACTTTGAATGTACTGTACTACATGGCCCAAGAGCCGGTATTCAATGGATACGCTGATATTATTTCCCTTCTGTTAGACCGGGGAACTGAGGATCACTACTGGGCATACGACGCCATCCAGCACAATCAAGCAGCTGTTCTGAAACTTCTTGTCGAGCACGCCATGAGGTCAGAGGACCCAAAATTCAATAGCGTAAAGTCCTGCCTGTTTGATACATCCCGAAACCGCTGTGACGACGCTCCTTCCACACTTTTGGATATCAACGTCGATGACGTGAACATTAGGGATAGCGTGAACGAGTGTGAGAGGACACTTTTGATGAAGGCATTGTATGGGCGGTATCATTCTCCCCAGGTGTCTCGTCGCGACGCACTCCCTACAGCAAAATGCCTTTTGTCGCGGGGTGCGGACGGGTATTTGATGGATAGCGAGGGCCAAACGACATTGATGTACGCTCTTTGTAATGCGGAGATGGATTGTGTTGCTTAAGAGACCTGTGGACTGGAAGATCTTGCCGAAAGTGACAAAGTGCCCTTCAAGTTCCTTCTTACGTGTCGCAAAGGCGAATTAGAGGAAGTGAAGGACTTCGTCGAAACTTGGGGGACAAAGCTGGTCAACATCAACGAAGGTATTCGACAGCCCCACTCCTCTTATGGTTGTACTTGAAGGAGACCATATGGACATCGCCGACTACTTGATTCGCTTGGGTGCGGATTTGGATGTCAAACGCAACACCACTGGAGTCCACAGGAAGGACAATGTGATGCTTCGAAGTATTGATCAGAGAAAGTTCCATCACGTCGAGTACCTCCTGGACAACGGAGCAGCCCCGGACGGTTGGAGTCTGTGCGAGGCGGTCAGGCTCAACGCAGAGGACCTCGCGTGCCTTCTGCTTGATCGAGGTGCCAGTCCGCACGCAACGGCGGCGGGTAGCTCGCAATCAGCGCTGAAGAGTGCTGTCCAGGAGGATCATGTTCGGCTCGTTGAACAACTCTTGGAAAACGTACCTGGCGACGCATTGCACGATGCATGCGCCAACTATATCAAGATATCGCGCAGCAAGCGCTTTCCTATCATTCGGATGCTTATCGATGCAGGCGCAGATGTGAATTATAGCAGCAGTCGAGGATGGACGCCATTTGCCTTGGCTCGTAGTTTGGGGATGCCAGAAGTAGTCGAATACGTGATTGCCAGGGGACCGATATCCGAAGAGATCTTTGAGGATGATTGACGTGTGTGATGACACAGGTGAGTGGATTTCTTTTCGAAACATGTGATGCAAAGTGTTCTCAATTACTCTTTCCAACCCATTCCAGGGATTAATTCCAGTGCATAGGCTCCATGGATCTTTCAAGTGATCTGAATAACAAACCTTGTCGAAAATTGGAGGTGCGATGTCAGTTTACATATAAAACTAGTTCAGAAAGGCGTTTGTAATGAAATCAATCAGTTGATCGATGACTTCGCGTGACATTTTGCGACAAAATGGGTTTTGCGAAGGTGCGGTCTTGTGAGGTGACGAGGTTCCACATAAGCTGCTTTTTCACTAGCAGTGATCGACCATTCTTCCTTCTAGTTTTCTTCCCGTTGTCCATCACATAGACACATTAAGTAAAATCGCCCGCCCACATATCATCCCCACCATACTTCAACACCTTACCCCCGAAATCCCGCCTCGGCCCCTCGATATCATCGTTCACTGGTAGCAGAGAGCACCACACGGTCTGTTTGCCCCCGTTCTCGGGATCTGGCGCGACGACGACTCCGTAGATGTCGAGAATGGATCGGGAGGAGTAGCATGTGCCTTGGAGAATGGCGAGTGGTACAGTGGTTGTAAAGAGGAGTTCTACTGAACCTCACGCTCGCTGTCGACGTTTCACGCACCTGTCAAAGAGTTGAACGTCCTACAAGAGCGACGTTGCAACACCGTAAGCTTCCCCTCCATTGCATTTCCTATTGACAAACTCACCACCCGTGCATCGGGCACACCACATTCGCCACCTAATCTCGGTAGGCGGTGCGGTCCGTCTCAATCAGTTTCATCAGACCACCCCAATACCAGCCGGCGGCCGCCGCCCACACCCACCTTCCCCATCATCGGATCCTCAATATCCATCACAAGGCCCTGATCAAGTCCATACCCCGCATGCGGGCACACCGTATTACACGCGAAGAACTTGCCGTCCTTCTTCTGGAACACGGAGACCTTGGTGCACCGCTTGTCCGTCTCTGATGGAACAGTGGTCGACGCGGCGCCTGAGGTGGTAACGTGGACGTAGTGGGGGAGGGGGATCGTGGCGACGGTGAGGTCGAGCGAGGGGTTGGTGAATTTTCCTGGACGTGATCGGATGGGGGGGGAGATGGGTGGGTGGGAAGGATGGGAACAGGGTGATGCGCATAGTACCGGACGAGAAATCGTCGAGTGAGGCGACGCGGACGTATCCCTCCATCGATCCGAGCGGAGCAGAGGAAATGAAGCGATCGACTTTGCGGACCACAGCCTCTCGTTTTGAAATTCTGCCGGACATCCAATCATACTTGACCACGTAGAAAGAGCTAAGTTTGATAAGCTAGTAGTTTATCCTTTTCTTTTGTCTTCGTTCTTGGACAGAAGTATATTGACGGGTGTGGACCGACTACAATTCAAACACCTCGCAAAAAATGAGCCCCCGCTGTGTCGACACAAGAAGACTGAGTACTTTATTACTGTAAGTAGTGGGCTCGACATAAGCGCCGTGGCAGTGCCGGACCGGTGTTTGGTCCTTGATATCAGTCTGTTATCTCTCCACGAGGTGCCGATACTCGTGAATTATATATGTCAAGTGGGTACGACACATGTGCGCGTCAGTGACCAGTACCACCAGTGCAAAACCACCGTTTTCGTCAAGAGAATACAAAACAATGTGAGTTGGTGTCCACTTTCTCCACGTCAGAAGTGTTGGTGCGAGCGACAGTCGCACCGACGCCTGCAAGGCCCAACTCATGCCGTAGCAATTTACGGCACATCTGCCACGCAATTTGCACTCTCGCCGCCAACTCAGCGCGGGGTCCCCAGCGTCCGGCTCCCGGCTCCCGGTGAGTGGCCATAGCACCGACAGGCACACCGACAGGCCATAAGGTACCACCTGCCGACTCCTCCACTCACTCGCCGCCAATGGCAACCACCACCGCGCCCGTCCGATTCTTCCAGTTCGGTGATCCGCAGGTGCGTCTTTCTGTGCTTCCCTTGTCGTCCTGCTCCTGCTGATGTTCTGACGGCTTCTTCCTCGATCCGACTATTCCGACTCGATGAAGATTGGCATGGGCCTCGACGGCGCTGAGGGCGACACGCGCCGCCTCGCAATCGCTGTCGAGCACGCCAATACGCTCGCTCTTGGACCAGAAACTGTGCTTCTCCTGTGAGTGTCAATCGTTATGCCCCCTCGAAGCTCAGCTCTCAATCACACCCCTCCCCGCCCTTGCCCCGCTCCAGCTGCGGCGATCTCGTGCACTGGGCGTCTGCCGGCTCGCGGCCCTGTCCTCCCGCCGAGCTCGAAGGTGTCGTGACCGGAATCTCTCAATTCAAGGGCACGGTTCTCCGTCTCCCCGGGAACCACGACATCTTCTCCCCCGCATCTCGGGCACTGTACCTCTCCACGCACAACCTCGCCGAGTCGTACTACGCTCATACTGTGCCCGGGGTGACGTTTGTGGTCTTGGACGCCACGACGCTCATCAAGGAGCCCGAGACGTACGAGGACGAGGAGAGACAGCACGGGGAGAAGCAGTGGGGGTGGATGGAACAAGTGTTGGAGGAGGCGAGGAAGAGAGGGGATGAGGTTGTGGTTGCGGGGCATTACCCAGGTGTGTTGGCCTGCAAGGAACGTTTGTGAGATCAGCGGGAGGACACCCTCATACGCATCGAAATACAGTGTACATATTCGACGAGGACGAAGAAGACTGTTACTGGACGTTCGCGTCCGGCCCGCGGCGGCGGTTCATGAGCTTGGTACGATCCCCACTTCAAGTCAATATCGCACATCCCTCATCCTCATGCACCCTCCCCTTCCCCTCTTCCAGATGCGCGCACACTCCGTCCAGCACTACTTCTGTGGACACATGCACCGCACCTTCGCCGCCACGACGCGCAAGGGCGATTTCACTGTGTGGGTTGTTGGTGGCACGAGCACGGTGAGGACTCTCTCACGCGCGGCGGAGTGACGACGAGACATTGTTTTTCCTGTTACTCACGGAGAAATGACTGTGTAGGTCACGGACGAGACCACGAATTCGTACGGGTACCGCGTTTTCGACCTCATTCGTGGCGACGCCGCTTTCCCTCCACTCTCTGGTGCGACCACGCATCCCATGTCGGAGCACACGCTGCTGCGAACGTCTTACGTCCGACTAGACCTCCCGCTCGACGCGGTCCCGCCGAGCTGCGAGGAGTGGTCGCATTTGTGGCCAAAGTTGCCCGCAAAGCCTGAGGGTGTGGTGTCGGAGCTTGTGGGAGTTTAAATACTTTACGTTGCTACTTTTTTTTCGTATGAGTATAATATGTACTTTCTTGGATAGCGGGAAGGAATTGACCCGGGCGGCTGTGGTCCTAACGTGACCCGAGTCCCGCTCCTCGCTCGGATCGATGGAAGGATACGTCCGCGTCGCACCGCTAGACGATTTCTCCTCTGGTACGACGCGCATCACCCCTTCCTGGCCTGCTCCTGCTCCTGCCAATAGGCCTACCGCTCACCCACCACCTGCAGGAAAATTCACTAACCCCTCCCTCGACCTCACCGTCGCCACGATCCCCCTCCCCCACTACGTCCACGTTACCACCTCAGGCGCCGCGTCGACCACTGTTCCATCAGAGACGGACAAGCGGTGCACAAAGGTCTCCGTGTTCCAGAAGAAGGACGGCAAGTTCTTTGCGTGCAATACGGTGTGCCCGCATGCGGGGTATGGACTTGATCAGGGGAATGTGATGGTTATTGAGGATCCGATGGTGGGGAAGGTGGGTGTGGGCGGCGGCTGATGAAGTGGGTGCTTTTGTTAGATGATTGACCGTACCGGGATTAGGTGGCGAATGTGGTGTGCCCGGTTCACGGTGATGAGTTTCTGAATAGCATATGCGATGGCGAGGATTGAAGTTTACGGTGTTGTGACGTCGCTCGCAGGGTGTTAAACTCATAAACACGTGAGTCAACGCTGAAAGTGAAAGTCAGGGGGTCCAGGACTCCCTTTTCCTACCGACATGACATTCTCTAAGCACATACTACAACGCCCGATCCATTCTCGACATATACGGAGTCGTCGTTGCGCCAGATCCCGAAAACGGGGGTAAACAGACAGTTTGGTGCTCTCAGCTCCTTGTGAACGATGATATCGAGGGGCCGAGACGGGATTTCGGGGGCAAGGTGTTGAAGTATGGTAGGGATGATTATCTGTGAGCGGGCGACTCAGATTGCAACTGACGGTTCGAAGCGTCCGGACTCCGCTTTGATGACTATTGGTACTTTGTCTGCATCAAAACCTTTCATCATATTTACAGCTGCTCATGATTTAAGATCGACATAGTTTATATATCGCACAATGTGGAGGCATCGACAGCCTCTAACGGCTGACGTGATGATCATTTATCGCTCTCATTGACTTCAAAGCGGCCTCCGTCCCCTCGCTTTCGGTCCTTCCTCTTCCCTCACTCGCCTCCCTTCCCCCGTCCCTGACGGCCACGATGAACCCTGTGCGCGACGCGAACGGCCCAACCCGCAGACCACGCCCGTCGCGCAAGGACTTCCACGAAACAGACGCTCCGGTGCTTACCGCGCTCGCAGAAGGCACCTACGTGGATTGTGGGGACGTTGGTTGGTTCGTCCTCGTCGTTGGGACTCGTTGAATCAAGCGACTCTTCGATTCCATTTTCTCCTCTTCCCTCAAGCTCGTCTGAAGACTCTACTTCTTGTGTGAACGAGCTTGAACGGGGTGGTTTATCATCATCCAGTCCAGTCAACTCCATTCAGTAGTTGCCATTGCCTTCAACTGACCACGATTGGTCATCAGCTCTTCCATCCTCGCCCGAATCTCTTCCTCGGCCGTATCCACCATCTCCACGAACCGGCTCCCTCATCACATGGTCCCTCAGCCTCTTATCCAGCCCAGTATACGCGTCTCGCACTGCTTTCGGGGGATTTGGGACGCGACGAAGATCATATCGAAATTCTGGAGCTGGATTCAATGGCGGCGAGTGCGAATGGGATGTGAGAGGGAGAATCCCGAGCATTTTGAATTCGACGGTGTTGGTGGTCGGTGGCTGTGGTCAGCTGAGAACGCAACACAACCTTGACTTTCAAGCCAGCAAACTTTCAGCTTCGCGCCTCCGTTCGCAACGCTTTGCTTTCTCGAGTTGAGAGGGCAAGTGGAAAGTGTAGTAGAGTCTCTTGCTGACCATAAATTTCCACCCATTCCAAACATCGTCAGAGAAAATGTCTCGAGAAGTCAAAAAAATTACACACAGGTCTTCCTCGCTGTCGGTGTGTGGTGCAATTAAAAGTCTCCAGGCATCGGTATGGTTACATACCAGGCAACAGGGGCATCTGATAAAACATTCACTTCTGCATTTGGTCCACAGGATGCCCCTTTGCAGAGGCTTGTCCTCCTGTGAAAACCGTCACCAACAGTTCATGAAAGGACAGAGGCGATAGGACCTCTGTTCACGTTTGATTGCGCAGAAGCATGTGATAACGGTTGTGGCCTTGTCCTTTTCACAAATCTTGAGAAAGATCAAAAGCGAGTCGATTCTCACGCTTCCGTGACATTGGAAGGCGGAAGTCTCGCGCTCATTTTCACAGAAGCCAAAATATTTTCGACTCGATATCCCGCACATTTCGTCTGCTCAAACGTTTCTACGTGATGAATTTTTTTGGGGTGGGACAAGTGCTTGCGTGTCGTTCCATGTTTGCCGTGGTCCGGCCGAAAGTAATCGAAGCTTCCCCGCAACGAAACACACGAACACACGACTCTCCCTCTCATCAACCACACCTTAACGCACTCCCTCCCAACCCATCACCCCTCTCGCCCGATGCCCGTGACTCTGCACTTGAAGGCGTCGAACGAGGCGAAAGTCGCCGTGACCGTCAACGACACAAACCCCACGACGGTCGCAGACCTCAAGACCGCTGCGGCCACTGCACTCTCTGCGCTGCATCCGGAGCAACCGGCAGTCCACGCTGACTCGCTGCGACTCATCTTCGCGGGACGAGTGCTCAAGGACGCAGACACGCTCGAGTCGTACAAGATACAGGACGGACACACTATCCATCTCGTCAAGGCGCAGCAGAAACCAGCTGCCGTTTCTCCCTCGGCTGCATCTGCTGCCTCTCCCTCCGTCCCAGCTACTCCCGCAAACACTCCCGCGTCTGCCACAACTCCGGGCTCGCCATCTGCCACCAACACCCCACCGACTCTCCCTAACATCTTTGGCGCCGGTGCGGGCGCGGACCCTGCCAACGCAGCGGGTTTGCCTCCTCTTGGACCTCTTGGATGGCCTGGGTTCCCTGGAATGGGAGCTGGATTCGGAGGTGCCGGAGGTGCGGGCGCGGGTGGTTTCGGCGGTATGGGCGGTATGGGTGGCATGCCAGACCCGGCGATGCTGAACCAGGTGCGTTGAGCTCCTTCCGCCCTCACAGCATGTCAACGTTTTTGCTGAAGTGTGACCCTGCCGCAACTGCAGATGCTACAAAACCCCATGGTCCTCGAATCCATGTCTCAGATGATGCAGAACCCTCAGGTACGTCTCTCTTCTCCCTCCCCCTTCCTCCTTCTCCCTCCTTACCACGAAAATCCTCTCCACCCCTCCCAGCTCATGGACATGATGCTCTCCCAATCGCCCTACGCCTCCATGATGACGCCCCAGATGCGCCAGCACATGCAAGCAATGGCGTCCGACCCCGCGACTCTACGCACCATGATCCAGACCGCCGCCGCAATGGGCCCGCTCATGAACCCGGGCGCCGGAGGACTCGGCATGCCCGCCCTGCCGGGGACGGGTCTGACCGCCCCGCCCAACCCGTGGGCGTCCGCCACCCCAAGCGCTGGTGCTGGTGCTGGCACGACCCCGGCAGCAGCTGGAGCGACACCCACGTCGGCGACCCCAGGCGCGACGGGAACATCGCCCACGGCCACCAACCCCCTTCTCGGACCCGGCGGCGGTGCGGGCGTGGGGATGCCTAACCCCGCTCTGTGGGGCGCGTTGATGCAGGGTATGAATGCAGGAGGTGCCGGCGGGCTCGGTGGGTTGGGAGGAGTTGGAGCCGGACTGGGCGCGACGGATTCGAGGCCGCCGGAGGAGAGGTGAGGGTCGCCTGATGTCGGTTCGGGGTGGCGAGGTTTGGACAAGGGGCTGATCCGTCTACGTGCCACCCCTCGACGACCACGACACACAGATTCGCCTCTCAACTCCAACAACTCCGCGACATGGGCTTCTACGACGCCACCGAAAACGTGCGTGCGCTAACGCTGGCAGGGGGAAGTGTTGAGGCGGCTGTTGAGGTGGTGAGTTGAACCTCGCTAAGACCTTCTCTATGAATGGGGGTAAACTTACACTATACTCGCTCGTGTGGCAGTTGTTGAGGGCGCCGAGGTTTGGGTAGAGTGGGGTAGTGGTGTTCTGTGGTTGACCGGGCGTGGTCAGATGATTTGCGAGAGAGTTTGTAGTACCTTACTGAAGAGAGTCGGGCCGGGTTTTGTGCGGTGTACTTGTCGCATTAGATGAGTCGAATGTAGACGTGTTCGAAAATCATTGAAATTGTGATTGAGATTTGACTTTGAGGTCTGGTCCGACTCAGCTATTTTAAAAGTGTTTTAACGGGCCCTGTCAAAGGTAAAGAGGCTCGTGTATGAGAGGAAATGCAAAGATAGAGGCTTTGAAATAGTCTCCAATGGAAAATTGGAGTGTCGTGAACTGTCACGGTGTTTGGGGGGGGGGGGGAAGGGAAAGGGGACATTTTCACAAGAAAATTTTAACTTGTATTGCCTTTTGGTTTTATAAACCTTTATATTTGACGGATTCACGCTATCAATCAAAAATGGTTGCCTCGTGGCCATCTCGGAAGATTCACGGACGATTGAGGGTCCAAACCCCAAAGTCGCCCGTTCGAACCCAGGTGCAGACCGACTTTTTGTCGCGGACCAGGTCCGCGATGGAGATGGTCTGGGTCGCTCTTTTGATTAAAATTTGATGATTAAACTTCTTTTTTTTAATTTGTGGATGGACATGAGTCGAGTGGATTACTTGAACTTGAAGACGGATATGTATGAATGCACTTGGATTGCTTTTCTTCCTTGTAGCACCGCCGCACCTGACACTTCCCGGCTCAAGTGAAAGGCTACAATCATTACCTGTAAATCAACTATTCGATATTGTGTGGGGAGACTCCGTGCCTTTGAATTCATACTGCTGAGCCGTGCAGTTGTACACTTCTACCCCCCGCACCTTCTCCACCACCCGAGAAAGCTGCTATGTCTCCTTTGACTTGGAGCGGCAACTCCGCGGTCTCTTCAGCAAGGTCCCAGTTCTCTTCCCGGCAGCTGTGCTAGTTCACTAAGCTCTTTCACTTCCCTTGTCACTCTCCATCGCCACTCCCCCTTCCGCACACAATCGAATCGCCTCGTCGTATCGCACTTCTATCGCTTCTGTCCTCTCCATTGCCTCATCTTTCCCCCCTTACTATTAAACTCTACGTCTGCCCCCCCCCTTTGTCATGAGTCGTCACCTCTCTCGGTAAGGTAAGCCGTCCCACTTCTGCCGTTCTCTTCATTCTCCTCCATCGACACACCCATACGTCTCCTATCACCAGTCGCGTTCACCGAGCAGCCTGCTGCCGTCTCTGCGCACTGCCATCCTCCTTTAATCCCCCCCCCCCCCGCTTCACTCTCTTCCCATCACGCCGACACAACGCAACATCGATATCTGCTGACGTCTCGCGGAAGGTGGCCGGGATAGCCTCCCTCAATCTCCTGGAGACGGCCGCATTGGTCGCGGCCGCGTTGAAGGTGAAGCGACCGTCGGTCGAGTACAGAGTCCCCACCTTGGCAGCAGCGAAGAAGCTACAAGGCATTGGCGTACTTTCATCAACTCTACACCCGGCGTCCGTACTAATCCACCGCACGATGATTCCTCGCCCTAATGTCAGCGGTCCTCGCACTGGCCATCTACGTCAGGCGATGCTGGCCACTTTTACCCTCGTTAACTGACAGGCGAATATAAATTTGTTTGCACCTTGAACGAACTTCATCTCCAGACGCGATTCAACATCACGGAAGTGGCCACCAGTTCACGCCATTCCAACCCTTCCCCACCACCGCCTCTCCTGCCGCCGGAGCCGCTCCAGCAGCCGCTGCACCTGAAGTCGACCTTTGTTCCAACCTTTTCTGGTCTGCCCGTTTCTGACCCTTTCCTCACGCAAACCACTCGATGAACCTCCTCGATTCTGAACAAAAGCCCAAAGAAAAAGCCCCCGAAAAGACGCAATTCATCGTGAAGCTCGAGACGTACGAGGACGACGCCAAAGCCAAAGCCATCAAGGAGATCAGGACCCTCATTCCGGGGTTGAGTTTGGAGTGCCCCTGTTTCCTTCTCGCGGAAGACTACACCACCAGAAAAGGCTGTGGGACCGATTCCGCGAGATCTCTTGTCAAAGTTGCCCACCGACTCAAAACTTCGATCACGCTTGCTTCACGCCCCGGACGGTCGATTCAGGATTCCAAAGCAACCGGGAAGTCGTGTTTTTCGATCAATCGCAGATGTGTTCATCGAGCAGTGGAGGGAAGGCTTCAAGGCGGGGGATTTGCTGCTGAAGGCAAGGAGCTGAGGAACTGTCGGATGCAATTTTGGAACAGGCATGGTGCTTACATGCGCAAAGAAGTGGACCCACGGACAGAATCTATTTTGGACCTCGGGAATGCCGCCAGGGCCCTGGTTACGGAATATCTCGACCTTTTCGATCTCATCTTGTTGATGTTGGCGTATGAGGCGCGAGAGCGGTGTTCTCCTTCACAGGCTCTCGAACACCCACTCTTCAAGCGGCGTGTGTAATAATTGTTGCCCTATCATATCCAAGATCGTATGCGTGCCATATTTTACATAAAAATTATGCTCTGGAACGAAGTTTACTTCTTAATTCTTCAAGTTTCGATGGTTGAATAAGTCCCCAAGCAGAAAACAGTTCATCAATGTGTGATTTCTCGGGCAGATCACTATAATACATCAAATGCACGTCCCAAGTAGAGTGCCCTATCACCGGTGTGTGAGTATACTATGCCTCAAAGGATAATGTCCAATAAATCTCGATGACCGTCCCCGAAAGCGCACCCCAGAAAATTTCCATTGCACGACGTGAAATTCATCACCGCACCTCGGTAACCCATCGCAAAAGATCGCTCAAGGTTACAATCCCGCGCAACCTCCTCCCACTTCCCTCGGGCACGACCTCCCCTGGAGCGTACCCGCGTCGACTCTCGGGCCCCACTTGCGGGTCCTGCACGGACGACGTCGAGGATGTGGGAGGGTACATCACGGGAGGGTCAACGACGACGAAGCGGTGGACTTTGTGCGCGGCGACGGTTTCGAGAAGGGAGAGGAGCGTGTCGGTGGGTGTGCAGAGGTGGACGCGGAGTTGGTCCTGTGTCCAGATGCGCGGGAGGAGGAGGGTGGGGTGGGGTGGTTCAAAGAAACAGGTTGAAGAACTGTGAGTCGGCATCCTGGTATCCAGATCGACTCTCTTCGATTCCAGGGACGTACCATGGAACTCCGGTACCGTACCGCCTCCCCAACAGGCATAGCGTCCCAGTCCGTGACGAGCCCCGTGGATCGTATAAGCGAGAGCATGTCGTACTTTTCGAAGACGTCCAGTACTTCGCCTGTGTGGGTTGGATAAGTGAAGTGGAGCCGCGACAGAAAAAGGCAGCCGCCAACTGCATTGATGTCATAACGAGACCTCCACGATGGTCGAACGCAGGGCACGGCAACGGCTCTCGTTTCGTGACACCACCAGTGTATAGTGCCACATATCACCAACGCCATTCATCGAAGTATATGTGACATTTGCACTATCTCCCCCAGGTTGTGCTCCCTCACACCCACCACCCACCATTACCATCCAAAATTGGCACCGCGCTAATACTCATCCCCGCAAACAGTTCGAGCACGGTCGACATAGGAGTCTCGAACGTGACGTGCGCGACCGAGGGCACGTAGGTGCCGATGCGCATGTCGGAGAGGGTTATTGAGAGGAGTTCGGGGTTGAGGAACTGCGATGGGGCGGGGGTGCGCGGATGAGAGGTAAGCCGACCTGGTTGATCGACAGATGCCAAGGATTCGTCCATGGCAACTTCGAAACACGGGATATCCACATTCCTCAACCTCTCCCAGCCACTTCCGCCTCCTTTTTCCTCTCTCTATCCACTCACATTCGCCGCCACGAACTTCAACACCCTATACTGCGTCACCAAGCCCACGATATTCTCGAACCCTTCCTCCCTGTCGACAAGGGGCATGCGGTTCACGGCGACCTGGAGCATCGCTTGAGACGCATCGAGTAGGTTGTTGAGAGGGTGCGCAGAGTGGAGAAGGTCGGGGATCACGCGGAGGTTACGGAGGATGTCTGGAGTGGGGTGGGTGGGTCCCCGTTGAGAGAAATGGGAATGAGTGATTGTGGAGAAAGCTATTCGTTTCTCTGACTTGGCTCTCCCGTTTCATCGTCCGGGAGACGAGCTCTTAGTGAAGAAGAAGTCGATTGGAGTTTCCTCTGACAACACCGTACCAGTCCAGGACCAGTCACGCTCCACCTTCTCTCTGTCAGGTTCCAGTTTGAACAGCCCTCCTCCCTCGTCGTTCCCAACAGCTGCCTCCACATGAAACCTCGAATACACACCCTTCATTCTCCCCACATCCATCGCCGCAACTTCCTCGTTCGCGTCCTCGATAGGCATTCGTGTCCTCTTGTAGTACCTCGCCAGCTGCATGAAGTCCGTCACCGTGAGCATCCCGGCATAGTTTCCCTGAGCCGTGTTCCAGAGTGGGGCAGCGTGGAGGTTGTTGGCGACGAGCGTCGACAGGGCTTTGGAAACGGGAAGGGCCACGTCGAAGACGCATAGTTTGAAGGAGACCGGGAGGAGGTCGTAGCTGGTTTGAGTTTGGGAATGTGGTTGTACAGGTATCGCGACGAGGGGAACCGGCGAGCCCCAAGTGGACCCACCAGGATTGCTTTCTGAGATTGCTGGATAGAAAATGTCGCGCTGCGCGAACTCGGCTGGCGGATCCCGCGTCCATCGTGGGGAATTGGTGATGCGGCTAATTGGGTAAACGGTTGGCCTTGAAACCTTTACAAAAGTACAAAGCTAAAGAAGACAGTCCCACACACACATCTCCCATTATCGGAGGGCCCTTCGGAGGCGGATCGGTAAGTGTGGGAGAGACGGCTCGGGGTAGCGCACGATTGGCCGTGTGTTGCTCATGTGTGTGTCCTGCACACTTACTAAAAACTGAATATAAAACGGCTAAAGTACTAAACCAATGTGGGTTGCAAGTTCCAGTGGGCCAGCTCTAGGTCGCCAGAAACCCCTGTCAAAAGGTCGCTCGAAACCCCGGACTAAAGGTCGCCCGAAACACTCGACAAAGGAATGCTATGTGCAACCTTTTGGCATGTTCCTCCGATCCGGCATGGTTTCGCGAGGCCCACCATGTTTGCTCCCCGGTGGAAGATGGTGTACGAATTTCTGGGTACGGTCAAGGCGTTATTGCACCTTCAAGAACCAAACCTCTTTCTTCAGTCGAACACCCACCTCAGGAATATCATGCCTAACAACTACTAATTGGCTGCATTGTCTGCCGAGTCGGTCGGAAAGAATGCGAGTTTGCAAACATCACCGATAGGGGTCGGTAGCTGAGCGGAACGACGAGGTGGGGGACGCGAACCATGCCCGACAACGTGACCGCAATCACCTGTTATTGTCCATTTATTGTTGCAAAAGGGTGAAAAAACCTGGATCCTGCTAATCTTGGTTTTTTGTGAGGGCGGTGATTGTGGTGAAGGAATCGCCATGGGCCCATTTCCACCCATTTCTGGTTAGTTTTGCTCCGCAGGGGAGTTGATGTCGACTACTCTCCTAACCCCTTTCCTTGACAACTCAGGAAGGTAAAATGGGGGGTTGTTGTGTCCCAAGGCAAACGTAATGACTTGAGAGCAAGCCGGGAATGAGACCAAGTTGCCATGATTTGAATCGACACATATTATTGAAGTGGAAGAATTGAAGTGATCAGTAGTACTGTACATTTGCTCAAGGGCACGTTCCTTGAAGAAGAGCACTATCTTGACTTCCCACCAATTCCAAAAATCGCGTCATCCATTGACCGCTTCTCAAACCCGTCAACGTCCACTTCCCGCGCTTCCACTTCACTGCCACAGACCGCCGACATATTGTTGATATCCACGAGGATCCCAGTCCGACGTTATCGGGTCGCAGCATGTCCTGGACCCCACAGAACATGTGGATGATGATAGATATATATGTGCTGCCTCAAATGAATGTTCAACAGTGAAGGAATCAATTCAAGCCGTGCACTCAGCGCCGTGGTGCCCTCACGTCGTTGCTACCGCTTGTGCTTTTCCCTTTGCCATGAAGTAAAGCAGCGAAAGTAGTGAATGATATGTGGGGGCTGCTTTGAAGCAGAAACAGTCTCTGATAAGGAGAACTTACAGTCGCTTTCGAACGCTCTGTGATGCCTGCACGCGTTCGGCCCAGTGGCGAAGCAACATTTTGTGAGCGGATGATTCTCACATCCCGCTCAATGCTCAATGACTCACTAATCATGGAACAACGTGTTCGCACAATCCCGGGATATAATGCCCGCAGGGCGCCGTGGCGCTCTCTACGCTTCGCCACGGGTGGTAGAACCAAAGCACGCTTGGGTGCGGCACCACAACCATAATGGGAATTTTAACAAGGAAAGCGTTCGAGAGGAGGGTTTCCAGCGGGTGTGCGTAGTTCCCGCTGGACGCGAAGGGGGTGTTGTTCTCGTGGTGGATCTTTGGGGCGGGTTATGTGACGACATCATTGCGGTCGATGTGAAGGTTGAGCATCAGAATGGGTTGAAGTACCTTGTGGACGTGCTTGTAAAGAAGTTTGGTGTGCATTAATCGATGCGCTGTGTAGAAAAAAATCTATATTGGGGGTAAACAGTCAATTTTATAACGGCGAATCGTTTTCGTCGAGATTGGTTGATCGATGAGGAACTCAGCACGTTAATTCCTTACCTCGCTCAATATTTGGGAGGACACAAACTCTGTGATGCACTACCATGTGCTAGGTATGGTCTAACGACAGACTGTTAGTATGACGAGACAGAACCAAAACCGGGTGATCCGGAGAAAGGGACCCATTCTGCGGCGTCTTGAAGCGCCCAGAATCCGGACCAAAAGTAGCTGAGGCTGCTCATCACGGGAGACATTACGCCGGAGGAACGGCAGAGCCGACGTGGGCCGACGTTGTACTTTGCTGAGTGTGAAAAGGTATGGACGTGAACCTGCCACAACCGATTCTGGCGCAGGGATATCGCGAAGGGTCACCCAAAAAAAGAACAAGTGAACGAGTTTAAGGCAAAAAATCAACTTATGCGGTGAGGGTTGTGAGAGAAATGTGAGCTCATTTCAAGTTCAAAAGGTTTTCGGTCTTCTGAGTGAAGATTACTTCAGTGGGACAAAAAGCCGAAGTTCTATAAACAATAGGTCACTTATCTGCGCTCCTTCTTCGTTTTGCTCCGCAATTGAAACGTTCAAAAGTTCAACAACTGTGGCCCCGATTCCGGTGGCGAAGACACGCACGGACTGCACGAACACAAGGTCCATTTCACCACCGAGCGACGCCACACAGCTGCCACATGCCCTGCGACGTCGAGGACGCGCCTGCCGTCACTCATCAGCACACAGCGTCGCGAACTGTCGCCGTTTCGGGGTGCAGCGAGGGTGGGGAACTTTTGGCGAACAGCGACGAAGCAAGGGAGCCGGAAGCAGAAACACAAGGTACGTCGCGGGAAGTCGGAAACTGGGCGATAGCGACGGAAACTACTAGTTGAAGAGGCGGTGCGAGGAAAAATGCCGTTCTCAGGGGATGATTTCGGTCCTCCTGTCGCCAGGGGTTGGGAACAGCCATCAACACATTGCCAACTCACGGTCTTCCTTCCAGGCCATCGACACACACTCGAAATACCAGAAAACAATTCCATCATCTCCATTTCTCGTGCCGAGGAGAGTCCCGCGACGGGAACGAAACGCACACGTGACCAATTGGCCACAGATTCGATGCGCGGTCAGCTGCATCATAAGAAGCCGCGCTACGAGCAGCAGCTGCAGCTGCCAATGGTTCCTCCACTGCCCAGCGACGGGCCTGTGAACGGCGGGATGCGGCTTGAGAAGCCATCGAGGCTGCGGTACCCTGTCTTCGAGGAGTGGACTTCCGACGAAGACGACCCAGATGCCGTCCCAGGTGCTGCTGGGAGCACTTCGCCAATAGAGCTCTCATCCGATGTGGTTGCTTTCTCTACCCCCTCGGAGGCTCGTCGTCCTCAGCCATCCCGTCCACCCACGCGCCGACGTCCCAGCTCAGCGGCCGACCTTACCGGCACCAGCCCACCGCGACCCATTCCGTTACGGCTGCGCGCAGATGCAGTATCGGAGAAAGAGTTGGCGTTGCAGCGAAGCAAGGAACGGCAGTCGAACTGCACCGTTGTGGCTGAACGGTCCCACCAATGGTCGACAGACGGTTCTCCCTTTCCAACACCACAAGCGAACTCCGCCGCTCGACTCGAGTATCATCGGTCACAGCTCGTGGAGCGAATGGAAAGGACTCTCAGCGCGTGCAGGAGAATCAGAAAGAAGTTGCACCGAACGGTGAAGCAACCGACAGCTTCTGGCTCGCTCGCCGAACCCTTGGATCGAGGCACGAAGAGAAAACGAGAAGAGCCACTCAATGCATGTGTTGGTGGGCTTAGCGCCCAGGGAGGAGACGGCCAGCTCAGCACCTTCAGCAGTGGTGGAAGTGGCACGAGCACCTTCTCCATGATCTTCATCGTGGAAGAAGAGAGCCGCAACTTGGAACGGATGCTGAAGAGGATCAAGAAGAGCTAGATATTTGGTCTCCCATTGTTGGGATCAGAGTCAGCTGCGTCTCACTTGGACAGGACTTTTTGGACGTTTGAGAAACCCCGGAACCCCATTTTTTCATTCCCCCACCCCCGGACTTCACTGCCATTCCCCTACACTTTTGTTGCATCCACCTCCACCACCCCTGCCTTTACTTGCATCGTGTTGTTTCATCCCCGTTTGCTCCTTGCTTTCTCTCATCCTGTAGTATTAGTTTGCCATTGTTTTCCATACTTCCCCATAGTGTATTCAACCCCCAAGCCTTTTCTTGTACGTCGCATTCCGTCCAAAGTGCATTCAAAAATGTGAAAATGTGAAACAGTATTGCTCTATGGAAAAGGGAATCTGACGATGATCCGTGAAGGTTTCAGATATGGCATATTTACAAGCAGGAGTGGTAACTTCAACAGAAAAGTCACATCTCAAAAGCCTAAAACGCCCTGCAGTAACCCGAGCGAAGAGATTTCCCTCTCTCTTCCCACTTCCTCAAATGACGCGAAACATATTCCCCTTGACAGCCTTCTTGAGCCCCTCCACCTCCCCATCTTCTATCTCCACGCCTGCTATCCCGCCATCTCTCTCCTTCATCGCCTCGATGGACGCGCGGTCTCTGTCCAAAATACCAATCGTGATGCACATGCGGGTCGGAGCTGCAGGCCAGTCGGTCAAGTCGACTGTCGAAGGATCCATAGATGCCAACGCCGAGGTGGGTGTGGGTAATGACGTGTGGAGGATCGGTGGAGCGTGCGGGAGGTCGGTGGAGCTGACTGTGCGTTGACGTGGCCGTGGGATTTCGTGGATCACGAGGGAGTGTGTCGCTGAGGATGATGAGGGGAATTGTCGTAGAACGAACGGAAAATGGAGCGCTTTTGGACGCGGGAGCCGAACATGGTGGGAGATTCTTGGTGGTATTTTGGCCGGTCAAATATTCAACATTGTTTTTCTGATCCGACGAACTAGGTTGGTTTCAGCGTACACATGAGTCAGTATCTTACAATTTTACATGATGCGCACCATATAAATACAACCCGGTGCATTCAAACCGGCCTCTATCAGCTCCGCAAATCAGCATCCGGGTCCGAAGCGTCTTCAAACAAGTGGTCATCGTCTTCATCGTCAGGTATACCAACGCCACCCAAACTCAAATTCGTCTGCATTCCGCCTTCCCGACTTCTCTCCCACTGCATCTGCTCCACGCACTTCCTGCGGCCTTCGGCAATGGCTACCTCGATGGCCATCCGGTTCGCAATCATGTGGACTTTTGACCACGTTTGTCGCTCGCCTCCCTTCATGTAGTGCATCAGGCGACGAGGGTCGGGGTCGGTGAGGATATGGGTGTCTGAAAGACAAACAGTTTGGGTTAGTTGATGGCGACCGGAGTGGCTGGACAAAGAATAGAGGAGCTCACAATCATCGAAGGTGACCTTCGGCACGATGGTTACAGATCCCTCAAAGTTTTGAAGAAAAATGAACGAGGGATCGTGTCCCACCACTGCGATCAGAGAATCACGATTAGTACTTGTAACTGATCGACCAATATCTGCAAGTCGTCCCAAAAGTCTCACCTCGCGGGAGGAGGGACATTTCTCGTACCACCTGCAAGTATTTGATGATGTCGAGTTTCAGCCATTGTTCCATTATGGAAAGGACGAAGCCACCACGCCTAAAAGACAACATTGTTCGATTAAGTCTGGCCCAGAGTGATGAGGGCAAAGAAAAGTAACATCTCACCATCCCTTTCCTCGCCGATGGGACGTTGGTCTTCCGGGAGACCCTCGCCTGTTATAGAACCAAACCGCGACATGAGGATTGACCTGGGCGAAAAATTATCTCATCATCACGTCGGTCGTTCAAGCAGCTTTCCCACTCGACTAACCTGACTGACGATCGTGAAGTTCACGTTATAAAGCCTGTAGAGGGATTGCTCCGGGATGTCCACCCTCAGCGACCCATCTCGCCACCGTCTTCCACTGCCCCGGAACGGAACCATGTTGCCGTGCTCGTCCTTTCGCATAAGCTCCACTGGGTGGAGAACAAAAGGTACAGCGGACGATGCAAGAACCGCGCTCCAAATCACCACGTCTGGAGCGGTCAGCTGCGGTGAGAGCCATACGTCGGTGACTTGCTTTAGTAATTGGGATACAAACTGCAGCAAAGCAGCTCTCACATAGTTCAGTACTTTCGGCGGGGCATTTGGTTCCTCGGGAATGACCGAGATATTGAGTACTCTGCCAGTTTTGCGATAGGCCTCCAAAAAGGTCATATCACCAAATGTCACTTCTTTGGTTCTGTGTTCGAGAACGCCCGAGTGAGTGTATGTGGGTCGCTACCTTCAACCAACGTTTCATTGCTCACCCTTCAATCCATTTCTTTGTATCAAACATCGCGCCATCTGATGCAAGACGCTGAAGCCGAGTCTATACAGGCAATGGGGAAGGAACCTGTTGATGCACCTTAGCTGCAAAGATCGTACATCGGGACGTACCATCCAAGACTCCTGACACGCGACGAGTTTCTTCGACAAGTCCGGCACCAGTATCTCTCTCCTCAGTTCGTCGTCTGTCCGGACACAAACCATGGCGGCGATGAGAGATCCAGCCGAAGTACCAGTGAACACCGACGGAAGAAGTGACGACGTCTTTCTGTCCTTAGATGTTGGAAAGTGTAACGACGCTTGAGGATAGCTATGGTGGGTTTCAGCGTCGGAGGCGCTTTCCACGTCTGTGCTTCGTTCGCGACTGTGAATTCCACTGCTCGGGACATGAGTCAGTGGAATGGTGTTGTCAGAAAACGCCTCGTCCATGTCGACGTCAAGGAGCGCCCTGAGAACGCCGAGATGATAGTATCCGAAAGATGCACCGCCCGATAAACACAAAGCGGACCGTCCATATTCGCGAGCCGCATTTTTGAAGAATGCTCGTTTGTCGTCCAGTTGAATATCATGGCTCTCTGAAATGTGCTGGAGGGAAAGGACGACTGGAGAGCAAGATGGCTTTGTTCAGTTCAATCATAGTCCGCCAAGTGACATCAACGCTCACCTTCCCGCACGTACTCCTCCACCAAATTGTTTGTTCCCCAGTAGGCTTTGCTGTAAAGAATTGGGCTTTCTATTCCGCCAACGTTCGGCTTCACGCCTGTGTGAAGAAGTACGTCCATCAGACGATTGGCCGATTCGCAATCGGAATGCTTTGTGTGATGGATTCTGAGCTGTCGTAAGCGTGTCAATGTTCGGTTCAAAAGATCATTGTCACTGTCGGTGAAGACAGTTAAAGTTTTGGTCACGGTGTCGTTGGCTAAAGCAGTATCGTGCACTCACAAGTCACCAACCCCAGACGCCACGTTCGATTTCTTCCATTTGCTGTTTCCGAGATACTGATCCAAGATTTTCGCGTTTCTTTTCCAGTCGTGGTACGTTTTGCTCAACCCAAGCCTCTTCCTCAAAATGGCGGCTTTTCCGCTCCAGACGTAAATGTACTCGTAGAGAACAACAACTTGGCGAACCAAGACATAGAGGAGAATGTCTATGGACATCGCTATAGTGATGAAAACCTTCATCCGATGGTCTGTTGTCAACAGTACTTCACAAAGTGACCTTTTGCTGTTGTAGAGCTCACAAGAATGGGTCCTCTCAAAAACCACGAGCTAACACTCTCCCGAGAGTTCCGATCGAAACTGAGGAATGCCCAGGACTTCAAAAAGTCGTCTTCCTCGTCCGCAAATGAGGAGCTGAGTCGAACTCCAGCAGGGAATGGAGCTGCAGAAGCGATGATGGGTTGTCCTTCGCGTCCATCACTCCTTGATGAGGCTGTTTCGGTAGAAAGGGGCTTGAGAGGGGCCACTCGAAGTCGTGTTCGCTTTCGTTTGATTGATACGAATTCGTCGGCAGTTGTATCCCCCGGATCCAGATCCGGATTCACGGTTATCGCTCCAAACTTTGTCGAAGCCATGGTCGCCAGAGTTCCAATGCAATTTGAAGGCTTGTAAGAAAAGTTCAAAGTTCACAGCCCGACTGTCCGACCGAAGTGACACACGAATCTCTGGCCAGCTCAAAGCCCCAAAATCCCCAAAATCATGTGACCCAAATAGGAGGAAACACCGTGATAATAGTTTTGGCTACAGTAGCATTCTTCGAGAATCACCGAACCAGCTCCGGCACATC
This sequence comes from Gonapodya prolifera JEL478, assembly GCA_001574975.1. NCBI lineage: Eukaryota > Fungi > Monoblepharomycota > Monoblepharidomycetes > Monoblepharidales > Gonapodyaceae > Gonapodya > Gonapodya prolifera. The sequence goes on from KQ965863.1 coordinate 101,348, forward strand.
GATTTTAAACAGAATACTCCTTCGCTCATATTTTGTACCTATCGTCATACCCCAGCGACCATTCCTGCATCCAAACCCAGAGCTCGAAGGAACAGATTGACGTCCGATAGCATCCTCTCTCTGATGGCAGCATCACCCCCTGATTCGATGTCTGCTTTGCGAATCGCTTCGAGTACACGCTCTCTGTCGAGAAAGAATCGATCAGTTATAAAAGATTAGAATGAAATTTCGACTGTTCACTTACCGAACCTCCATGACAAGAACTCTTTGGTAGTCCACGCTTGATGCACTCACAGCTAAAGCGGCCAAGAACTGCCACACATAGCTGTCCTCGGATGCAACCCCAGCTACAGAGCTGTCAGGGAACAACACTGATAAGTCGTTGTGTATCGACATAAATAAGGCGTTGTAGAGCTCCGACCTGTCACCGGGAAAAGGATTAACAGGACGGTAACAGGACTTGGGTTAGGACTTGGTGGATGATTATACTCACCACAATTGCAGCTCAGACTCTTGAATATCTCCCACAGCTTTTACCACTTCGGCCCTGCTCAAAAGTACTGTGAGGACAGCCAATCCAACTTTGCTTTTAGCAATAGCTGAGAGTCCCTCATCGCCGCCACCTTTCTCAAGTAGGATACGCATCAGAGCGATGACAAGGTGAAAGGGTAGGTCCGAAACAAATGTCACGAATCCTGGAACAAAAGATGCGAGAAACAGGTCGACCGTTCGGGCGTACGATTCACTTGCAGAATCACCGGGAGAAGGGCGGACAACATCAAGTTGAGAAAGTTTCGACATTATATACGCAACCAAAAACAGAGCAAAATCAACGTTGAGATGTCGGAAGAGTCGTGGAAGCAGCCGTTTACCCTTGTCCATCCCAAGGGCATCCAAAAACGTAACGTTACCACTGCCGTGTGCACCTGCTATTTCATCTTGAATTCGCAATCGCTCCCATAGGTTGTCGGCAAGACGGTCGGTCTGGATGGACCACTCTGCCTCATCAGCCGGATCTTCCTCTGTCCCAACCTGCCTCTTTCTGACATCGAGTTCAATCAGCAAGTCGTAGGCATCTTCAATGTATCTGAGAACTGTCGCACGTAGTGGCTTCTGGATACCGTCATGAGGTTCTGGCATAGTCGACTGAAATTGGATTGTTGAAACAGTTTTCGTTTCAAACGTTTCAAGGAAACCAAAGTACACCCACCCTCAAATCTCCTTGCTTTATTTTGGCGTCTACAGTGAGAAGGTGTCTCGGGTTCTTGAAGGTACTGGATGAAATTTTGCCAAGGGCGCCCTCCATTGAGACTTCAGCAACTGTGAGCCAATCGACATTTCGTGAACGAGAAAGTGGACTTACAGTCTGTTCCCTTCTCTTTCCGCAGACCTTCTTTTTCCTTCCTCTTCCTTTCTGCCAACCATCTACTCGCTTGCTCTTGCATTTTACTCAGGTCTAGGTGAAACTTCGGCTTCTCAGTCCGCCCTTTTCCCCGGCCGCCTGATCGTGCAATGAGCATCGCCTGCTGCCAAGTCATTTCTGTTCCCTTTGTCGTTTCACTGGGTGTTTCTGTCTGGGTTACTTGTGACGAGGGACCTCCAAACATCGCGTAGTAGAAGTCATCATCGTAAGGACGGTCCGTCATAAGCTGAGATACCTGAACTCTAGCCAAATGAGCCTTTTCGTGGTTCGTCATAAGCCCATTGTACGCTTCCTATAAGAAAATGTTGGTAAAGCCCAGTTTAAAATGAATGAACCGAACAAATCAAGATTCACATACCCTTCGGGCATTCCGAAAGTATGCGTCACGCTCAGCGGCATTGGCAAATTTTGGCTCTCTTGGAGGAGCTGGACGTCCGAAGGAATGTTCGTGTTGATGAAAGTCCCGAGCATATCCACCATAAGATCCACGGCCTGGGCCACCTCGACCATAGCCTGGTCCAGTATTGCTATGATAGCCATGAGGGGACTGCTCTCGGGGATGTCCCTGGTTCCCCTCAAATCTACCACCACGACCTCCCCCTCCAAACCCGTAAATGAACTTTTGGGGAGGACCTGTATCATTGCTGTAATTTGCTCCATTATGACGGATCCCATGGCTCGTTGGTGCACTTGAACTGACTTTCTCGCGCGGTTGTACCGCAGTTGCCGAGGCGAGGGATGGAAATGACTGGTCGTTTCGATCGACCGGGAGCTGCTGAGGTGACAAGTCTCGGCCACCTGGCCTTTGAGCGCGAGGGACACTGTGACTTTCGGGAACGCTCTGGTTCTCACGAGGATCTTGGTACTCTGGATGTGACACCACTGATGGTTCTGCTTGTGGCAGAACGTTCATCGCGGCCTCCTTCATATGCTGAGCTCTCATTTGGGCTTCAACTTCCTCCACGCTCAGCATCTTTCGCAGCTGGTTGGGCGGTGACGCTGGCCAGCCTGGTTCTCGAATAGGAGTAATTCCTTCAGTAACATGAGGTCCTGCAGTCGCAGTGTATGCCGCCATTGCTCTCTGCAGTTCAATGGAGAAGATTTGATGTTGCACGTGCGGGGGCATACCGGTGACCTGCCGAGCTACCGTGGCGAGGTGTTCTCGTACAATCGGAGGAAGAAGGTGCGGAGGTGGGAGAGGAGGGAGAGGAACCGATTGAGGTGTGTTCTGGAGTGGCAAACCTTGCGGCATCAGGGATGGTTGAACTACGCTGTTCGCAAGGAGCTGAGCCTCCACTTCCGCTACTGACATGGGTTGTGATCGACTTGGCAGGGGAACAGAATAAAGAGGCACGTTCTGACGGTCCGGTCGCAGCTCATTTCCTCTGGGGTTACTGGGAAATGGACTGTAGGTTGTGCGCTGTTCCTCGTCCATTCGACGGGAGAAGTGGGCATTAGCAGCATGGAAGTCGAAGTCTTTCCCTGAAAGTTGACAGAAGGTCAAATACTTATGCCGACATATGTTTGCTGGAGGCCCTCGCGAACTGATGGACTTTCATTCTTCCTTATGGAAACTCACCAATTTGTTCCTTGCCCACATCAAACGTCTCCTGGTTGAGGCCTTGGTTGTCTGGGTCGATCAAATTGCCCAATCGAGGTTGTCTCCCCGATTGTGGAAGATGTGGTGCCGACGTCCACTGCTCGTCAATGCCTTGCTGGTTTCCTCTGAAACGTTCGTTTCCTTCAAACACCGCAGCATCCGCATCGAGCAGCTCTATCTCATCCTGAAGGGCCGTAAGGTCTTCTTCAAGGTCTCCACCGAGCTCTCCATAAAGAGCATCTTCCTCGTCCGCATTCCACAACCCCGAGTTGAACTTTTCGAAATCTACTTCCACATCCCCACCGCGGGCCTTTCCCTTCTCCATCGAAAAAGTTTTTGGTGGTTGAGATTGGTCAAACCCGAAAAAGCCCGGCGATCCCGGTGTTCGGGACAGGGCGAGAGGAACTAACTTGCGATTCGCCACTTCAACGAGTTGTCAGCCAGTAACACGCAACACAAAGAAGGCCGTTCTATTGGGTATTGAACAAATTTTGCAATGCTACAACAAATTACCATCAGTGAATTTGGGTTAGTTTCAAGCACACAGGGCACCATCGAGCTTATCCAAAAAGCTTGAGAGTTCAACGTCCTTTCTGGATAACAAAATCCGAGGTAAAAGAGGCATTTTGGATACACATAAGGGCAATGGTGAGATTACCGATTCAATTTGAGCTGAGGAAGCACACGCACTCTTCCCCGAGGTCTGCCAAAACTTTTGCAGTTTTATCCGGACCAATTCCATCATCCCGCTCAGCGAGGAAGGTGAAAATTTCCTTGAATGGTGCTGTTGGAAGACGTGACATGGAGGGCTTGGAATCATCCGAGACGCCAGGCTCTGGCTTGGGGATAGAAGTTCCGGACAAGATAGAAGCGACTTTGTGTAGAGTGGGAATCAAAGACTGTGTGTGTGGGAAGCGGGCCGACTCAGTGTATGCCGTATGATCCATGAACTCCTTTAAGAAAATAATATTGCCCGCCGCGACAACCCACAGTATATCCTGCGGCGACAGATAATGCCCAGAACTTCAACCACGGGATGCGGTCACCCCATGCTCCAAGGCTGCGAACATCGTCCGTAACGAGACATGGGTTGTGAGGACGTGACGCATGTAATCAACTGGAGGGTGACCCACGTGATTATGTCTGCCACGACTTGAGACCCTATCCCGATCTCTTCACATGCTTGTTGAATTTCCTTCCGATTAATGAGCGTTGGTGGGCTTCCTCCACTCGGTTGCGGTGACCCAAATCGATTGTAGATTGATTCAAGCTGAAGCTCAGAAAGCTTGGTTGAGGCAGAAGAGGATTTACGAGGCAAAGAATTTAAGGCAGCTTGTTTTGTGAAGTATCTACGGAGACCCAGGAATGGAAGTGAGATGTCGGTAAAGCGTTTCTGTAGGAGGACTTTGTGGTGATCGTTTTCGCTGCATTGGGACAGGAATTTCCATCCACGCAAACGACGCGCATTGTGCCAGAAGTTTCATCCTCATAAACAGGAATTAAATTCGTTTCGATGGTTGTCATCGGCCTGAATCGTTTACTGGCGGCGCTTTCCACCACCAATCGAATCACCAACTGACGGGAATCTTTCAATAGCATGCGACTGCTCTGAAGTACGCTTGCTTTGGCGTTGAAACTCACTCGGCGCTCTCCTTCAGAATATCCGCTGGTTGGGTTCGAATGATATGTTTCGCAAAATCTTTCAGGATTTCGGGAAGCTGCGGTGGAATCTTGATTTGTTCTGCAGAGTAGATGGGCTCGCGGGCGCTAGATGCCATGATGTGTGTTGAGAACGGCGCGGACGCGCTTGGCGGCGAAGACGAGTCAAAGTTGATGGGTGACTATCATCGGCTCATCAACCGTTTACAAAATTACAATTAATAATATCCAATGCAATAGGAAATCATATTATCGTAAGAGAGATGGCGGCCTCAAGTTTTCACTCCGCGTTGAATGTTCATCGAGAGAATCTCCCAGAGCCTCGTCGGACTTTCCCGGCACGAGCTTCTTTTTCGAGCCCAGTTTCGGAAGCACCGCTTTCAGCTTTCCCAGTCTGGAACGGGATCCTGTTGCTGTAATGGGGCTGTCCAATCCTGATAGTACTGCTGGGAGGGCATTCGGAACATAGCCTCGCGTTGTACTGCTCGTGCCTGTTGTTGAAGCTACGTTGTGCGATTTCGAAAGATTATCAGTCGACTCCACGATAGAGGAGCTAGATCCCATGCCTTCCAGATCCGAAGAAATCATTTTAAATATTTTCAACATCGACGGATTCATGTGCACTTACCGTTGGAAAGAGCATCAAAACTGGTACTCACGGGACTTTTCAGAGAGAGTTTAAAATCGTCTTGAAAGGCATTGCTAACCAGTGTCATTGGGCTTGGAAGACTCGGAGGTCGCTCCCCAGCTGGTCTTTTCCGGGAGCTCACCACTCGTTTCAGACCGGGCACGACAAACTCTTCAGCGAAACTTGGTTTTCGACTTGTTTGACCTTCGCTGACTGTGTGAATGGAGCTTTGGGATCCCTTAAATGTTGCACCTTCTGTTCCAAGCGTTGTCGGTTGCGAAGTTGGGTCACTGTCCGTCCCTCGTGGCCAAGGGCTGTGTGGTGTTGACGAATGATTACCACTTCTAGACGAGAACCGCCTGAATAAGTTCGCATTCAATGAAGGACGCTTGTCGTGGCCCCCGGTATTCTTGCGGGATGGAGTGCCGGGATTGGAATCTGCTTCATTGAAACCCTCGTCATCCGACTTTTTAACGTCAGGGTCCTTCTTTGCCTTTCCTTTGCCAGAAGTCGAAGATCCGGAACCTGTGCTGACATTGTTCTTTTTCATTCGCGGTGCAGTCCACGAGTGACCAAGATCGTCCGCGCACGCTAACAATTCTGTCGAAATCGAGTCGAAGAGCTGCTTTCTAGTACGTTCGTGGATGCGAGTGAATTTCTCTGATTTGTAAGCTGCATGCTCGCCGTTGATCGCTTTGCAAAGTAAAAATTCCCGCATCTGTCCCAAATCAGAGAATGTCAACTGCTCGGATGCAAATCCGCCAGGACTGAGAAGGTTCCCGGAAGATTGTGGCGCCCTTGCGGGAGGAGTCTTCGGGCCAAACTGCTTAACTGCTTTGTTGTAGAAGGTAGTTACTCGATAGCCATTAACTGCAACGTTATGATCTTCCGAGCCCGAGTCAGTTCCAGAAACGCACGGAACTGGTTGCACAACTATGAATATGTGAAGGAAGTTACTCTTAACGGACACGGGGCTGAAATCGATTGTGGGGCTTTCTTGGTACACGAAGCTCACGATGTCTTCAGAAATTGGTAAATGAGCGAGAAAGCTTCAGTAGAATTCGAACTGAAGTACTAACCGTTCCCGATATGTCTTTTACGCTGGATCTGCTGTGGATCCTCGGGTCGAAAAGGTAGAAAAGTGGACACATGGAATGTAGCTTCGAATTCACGCCACTGCAAAGATCAAAAGCGGAATGAGCAAGCTGTCCATACAAAGTGAGCGACTATGTTGGGGCAGACCTTCGTATTTAGGCAAAACTCTCCAGTTTGTCCATGGGTAACATCCAACCCCGCCCGAAACCCACTAAATCCTTGAAGCGGGTACTTTGTTCCCAAAACAGACAAGAAGTTCTCGAAACCTCTGCTGCCCTCCACTAATATCACAAAGAGGTTATATAAACATCTTTGTTGGAGCGCATTAATCCCCAAGTAGAACGTACCATTGGCATAGAGTTCCTCCTCGGTTCTTTGCCCTCTTTATTTATCGTATGAGAGTTCAGTTTCTCTGGCTGTAAGCTAGTATTGCACGTACTGTTTTGCGTAAAGTACTCCAAACTTGTATCGTGTGATGAAATTGATCTCGTCAAGGCTTTGGATTGAACGCTCAATGTCCGCCCCGGGGTTGCTAATTTTCGTAAGCTTGCACCCATTTAGATCAGGAGAAAACATTCGAATCGCTATGTCGCGAAGAGCGGGGCGACGTGGCTGGCGCTTGAACATCGTGCCACTGGTGGATGAGGCAGGGAGTTCAATTGTGTGACCAGGAAGTGCTACACGACGATCTGGTCGCTTGAAAACAAAATTTCAAGCAACCGGACGTAATTGACGTGAGCAAAATTCCTACATCTTTGCATCGGAGGATACCTCTGAAGACTCGGCCTCCTAGATCACTTTGGGCGGGGTTGTTACCGGCAGATATTTCCATGCCGATAGCTGTAGCAAGATCTATGGAGTCTGTCGATCCGATTCCACTTGGATAAATACCCGAATCCCGGCTTAGACCTTGTGAGTGTCCTTCTTTGTCGGCTGTGAGGGGACCCTCTTCTACTATGGAGATGATCACGCTCCCCAGTGACGATGATGTTGCCACAAAGAGCTTATGATCTGTCATTGGTGACTTATGAAGTGTATTTTGCTAACAAAGCAGGCAGGCAAAACATACCTCGACCAACGAAGAACGAATTGAACCATCCAGCGCCGTAATCAAAATTATCAAGAACGAAACTGCGATAATCTTCTTTTAGCCTTGGACTCGTGGTGAAAACAGGCGAAGGAGGGCAGATGGAAGGGTCAGCTAAGCTGGGTTCAATAACCCATTCTACAGGTGCTTTACGTTCTTGTGAAGCCTTTGGTTAAGACGAATGTTTCAAGATCTGGAACAATTGCGATTATTGTCAATTTCTCATCACAAACCTCTGGAGACATAAACTCCGAAATGGCATTTTTGAGCACCTCCTGCGCTCTGACAAACTATGCCGTATACACAAAAGACCCGGTGAATTTCTGTTCTCACGTTTGAACCCAGAGAGTACTCACAACTTCATTCATCCCTTCCGTCGCAGCCAAGCTATGTCCCACAGTACCGAGCTCAGTTTGCACGATCTCAGACAAACTCTCAACGTCTCGCGCGACATTCTTCACGTTCGTCGCGCCCTCAGAGTACGCCTTGACTTTTCCTTTGCAAAGATCTTCAGCAGCCTTTTCGAGACATTCCAAAGTTTCTTGGAACGCCAATTTCAGAGACGATGCTACAGCCATGCGGTCGGACGGTGAGTAGCCTCCTGGTACTTTTGATTCCCGCGCTAACAAGGTGTATAACCTGAGAATTTCAGAAGTATGCATGCTCAATTTTTGAGGTGCACCCAACAGCGGGTGCAGCAAAGGGTCGGGCGCTGGTAGACCCAACGGAATAGCATAGACAACCCCGCCAGAGTCAAGTGTATTCGATGAAGCGGCCTCGCGAGATTCTGCAGGCGTCGGTCGAGTCGAAGTGAGCTGAGAAGACGTTGGCGTTGCTATCGACGGAGATAGAGAAGGATCATTGCTCGCGGGGATAATTGGGAGATCGCTTATCTGAGTAGTGGGAAGTAGCGATTTACAAAAAGAGTGGCTTCATCTGCGTGAAATGGAACACTCACCGTGTTTGAGATTCGGCCTGTCCACAATCCCGTGCTCGCCGCTCGCGTGTGGCCCAACTGCACAGGTTTCACCCTCGAACCGTCATGATGTGTTGTATTAACGACATCACGGAGGTGGGAAGCGTTGCTTGAATCTGGGTCTTGGAGTAAATTGGGAGGTTTCGGTTCATCGGGGGAGCTAACGCGACCGTCGCGATCAAGAACCCCCAGATTAAGAACGGCAAGAGGTCTTAGATCGTACGCAATAGAGAAAGGTCGCGTCGACGACTGGGGCTTTTTGCGACCATTTGACCCATGAGTCTCTTCGGAGGCCACAGTGCTGCTTGCTACATCGTGTGGTTGATACGTTTCGAAATGCGCAGTTGGATTAGCAACATTCTTGGTTGTTTGTGTGACAAAATCGGGAGTGCCCGGTGAAAGTGATACAGTATCAACCGGGGATTGTGATTCAACATCCATAAATTCACGGAAGCGATTGTCGCCGTGATCGTTCCGGCGCATTTCCGGTAGCCTTGAATCAGTTCCCCTGTGATCAAGTGCGGTTGAAGCGTTGACACCAGAAGGTACTAGTGCAACGGTTGGCATGGAAATGGACAGTCCAGATAACGGCTGTATGGAAAGAGGTGCGATATTGCTCGGATGCCTTCTGTGACTAGCGAAAGATGGTTCACGACTCCTTCCTGCTGGTCGCCCGCCCACAGATGCAGCTGGTCCCATCGCCGGCCCACCACCCACTCCCCTGCTATCTTCCGAAAGCTCCATTCCAATCGACCCTGTCACGCTATCAAGCCTGCGAACAAGATCCGCAACGGAACCTCCAGCGGGCGCTGTGCGAGAACGAACATGGTGTGCCGGAACCTGCGGCAGCGTAATCGAGGTGCGGCCAGACGCAGAGCGAGGGAACCGCTGCTCGTTCGAGCCAGCAAACGAGCGTCGCATGCTTGCGGTTCTATTCAATAGCGAGGACGGTGACACGGCGGACTCTGATGTTGCTCTGCGTGGCGATTCCGGAGCGGAGTTGAGGTACTGCGGGATCCCGTGAGAGCTACTCGACGACCGGAAGTGCGTGTGGAGCGGGGACGCTCTCGCAAAGGGCCGAGTCGCACTATGTGGGGAAGCTGTGTAGAAGCTTGACGGAGACGGAACATCAGTGTTTGACCGGGCGGATGCGGAGCTGGGAGGAGTTTGGAGGACTAGAAAACGAACGGTCAGGCTCAAGCCGATAGTACACTGTACGTCCACGTAGGTACCTTCTTTCTCAGTGGGTTTGTGCTGGGCACAGAAAATGCGGCCCCGCAAACTGTAGTGGTTTGAAGGTGTGAGAAGTCGTTGACACTTCTCACAGCTGCAGATTCCAAGTCGCACGATGCATAACAATGTGTGGAAAACGTAAGAGACAGCTTCAAAAGACCATCGGGAAAGTTTTGACATACCGAAAACAAACTGCGTCAATCGGCACGCAGTAGGCCAGGCAGACCAAATCCAGCATTGTTTAGCGATCTTTTGACAAGGACTTATAAGCGCAAAGACCACAACTGACCTCTGTGGAACACCCTCCCGTCGCACCTCACAGCCTCCATCGGGAACACTCCTCTCGCACATTTCACGCAAACGCTCACGCTCGTGGCTGCATCCCCCTGTCCCGTACCCGCAATGTGATCGACGGAAATGGAGACGCTGACGTTGTTGGGGGGGCATGCGGGTCTCCCAAGGCTGGACTGTTTCGAAGTCGGTGTCGAAGGGAGGACGGAAGTGGGAGGAGTATCCTCCATGGAGGGAGGATCGGCCCGACAGAGCAAGATCAGACGATTGGACGAGCGGCAAGTTCCACGATTCAGCGAAATTGTGACAGGATGCGGTGATCGGAGTGTCAACTTCGCCCATGTGCCTTGACCTTGATTTTGGCATACTTGATCTCATTACAACCGAATTAACTTCAACCTGCGTTAAGAAAGGGCAAATTCGGCTATCTAATGGTGGTGCTGGGTGACGCGGTATAATTGGAGGTTGTACGTAGTGACAGAGCTATCATACAAAATTGCGCCGACTCGGATAACGAACAGCGTCCATTCGCTTCCTCAGCATCAATCCGCCCGCCGCCTCGACCTCGCCTCTTTCCCCGTACGCTCCATTCTTCCCCAAGATTGCATGCCACCTGTCACGACGCTCACGTCTCCAAAGAGACCCTCCCACCCCAACACAACAGCAGCCTTCACCGCCCTAGTCCCAGATGCACACATAATGTATACATGAACGTCTTCAAGGGGAGGCTGAGGCGTTTTCTGGTGACGATTCGCCGTCGACTGATGAGTCCAAGCGCGTTGTGTCTAAAGCTGGACATGGGGACAGCTATTGTTGCGGGCGTGTCAATTGCTGGGAGAAGGGATAGTTCTGAAGGCTCGCGAACGTCGAGGACGATGAGATTTCTCTTTGGATTGCTCCCGCTTGCGCTTGGGTTCGTCAAGGTGATGAGTCAATGAGATGGCGGAGATCGTGCACGGATGCAGTGGAGTAGAATCCCGGTTCACCTAATGGGAGGAGTGGTGAAAGAATGGCCGCGGGTACCTTGAGGGGCGGAACATGGGGATTAGGAAAGATCCCGCTGACACCAATACTTTCATGTAAGACTCACCATTAAGACCGCAGGAACGGGGTCTGCGATGGCCAAGTTAGGAAGAAGGAAGACCGCCAGAAAAGCACCCAGCAAGACAAGAGATGACCCGTAATTCTCCCAAAACGTTGGCGGTTCATTCGGGTCGGGCCACTTTAAGCAAGTACAGCGCTTGGATATTGGTATTGATGCAGCAACTACCAGTTTCGGGGGTTGATAATGGCGGTGGCGAGGCAGGCAACAGTGGAATCGACATTGTTCAAGAACATTCTGTCAGCAAAGAACGCAGCCATCAACTCACTGCTTCGAACATGACTCCAACAGCCACCCCAGCTTCTCTTGCGACATTTTGTGCACTTCTGATGGGTCGATGGGTGGAGGTGAATGGAGTTCGGATTGAGCAGAGACCCGGAGGCCAACTCACTCTTTCATAGCACATTCTGCTAACACGAGACCGTACCAATAATGGCAGGATTTGGTGATGGACAGAAGGCGCTGACCAGTCCGAGAAAATTGGCTCGGACCCTTTCGGTCTGCCCACCAATTGTCAGCAGATATCCTTTGTCACCAATGTCCTCCACAAGTTGTAACGCTGCTTTCTCTCCCCTGCGGCCTCGTGGAGCTCGCTGCGGATTGGATCACTTGAATCCACGATTTATTTTTTTATTTAATTCTGGGCCCTTGTGTTTCTCTTGTTTAGTTGGTGGACAAGACAACCACCAGCGTACAAAAGCCAGCGCCGCGATCGAAGAGGTATTCTCCTCTTGGTGAGGGATTCCTCAGCTAAATACAATGTAAGCTGGACCCCGCGTTTTTCATGCCAGAGATGCTGTACCGAAAAAGGGGGCAGCAGATTCTAGAAGGAGCCTAAAACCGAAGTGAACCCAACAGCTGATCACCAAGCTGGAGAACTGGAGGCGTCCGCACTTGTCAAAGGTAATGTAAACAACTCTGAGCCCGAATGCTCAGGAGATTCCGCCGCAGGGGGAATCCTCGCCATTATCCAGACTTTGCAATGCATGAAGTACCCCTTCTTCCTTCTCATAATATGCCAAGGAATGAACTTGATCCTGGCCGTTCAAGCCTGGGGAAGCCAGGTGTTCCGGAACCAAGCCCGGATCTACGGTAAGTGCTGCAATTTTTTGCTGTGTACCACCGTTCGACATCATTTAACGCGCTAATTGTGATCCTGCAGGCTTAAACCCAAAATGCTAGGACTCTTCAATCTCGTGTACGCAACATTCAACGTCGTTGGCTCGATAAGCTCGGGAATAATCGCGGACGGCGGACCGCGGTATTGTGGCGTCTCAGCGACGGCACGGGTCCCCGAGGGCGGAGGATCGGTTGTGGCAGACTCTGTGGGCGATGGCGATGTCTATTGCCGGGCTTTGATCATGGGTGCGCTTTAGTTACCTGGTAGGATCTCTCAAAGGGAAAGCCACAACACCCCCCGGCCCCTTCCGTGTCACACCACCAATATCAAACAGTGTTTTTCCTCGTGAAGCGACTCCTGTAGCCTCCGTCTCCAGTATGCTCCGCAACGCCATTGGAGCGATCGCTCTGGTTGTGGCGCCAGCGTTGTAAGCGGCGGGTTGGGGCCGGAATGCAATATACGTGTCATTGCGTCACTTGGCATTTTCAATAATCTCTAACCTCAAAATTTCATTTTGCGATCGTGTAAGGACATGGGCACTCTTTATTTTGTTGCGATGATTGGAACGCTGTGGGTCATCACCTTTGGATATCGGTCTCGAATGAAATTACCGGAATGGGCACACGAAGGCTTATCAGTGGAGTACAAGGAAGAGGAAACGGTGGAGTTGGGGACGAACGGAATCGATGGTACGACTCTACCCGGCCAAAATAGCGACCTGCCATCCTCTGCAGATCGTGACAGTGGCAAGGCTGCGTTGATTGTCTTTCACAGAGGTGTTCACGGCATTGTTTATTGTCCATTAGCTTCTCCTCAATTTTCGTTTATTCGTATCACGCTAATTTGCGCAAATAAAGACACTCGCAATATAGAAAAAAGATGATCCCATGGGCCCTCTCTCGAATCATCCAATGATGCCCACGAATCAACATACACGTTCTCGAATCAATGAATAATGCTCATTGACATTCGTCCAACGACATTTTCGTGCACGTACAAAAAGAAATCATCGTCCAGACGTTTGGCTCCGGCCCCATTCGTCACGAGCACCAGGGCGGCCATTCATCCCCGAATGATCAGGAGCCCTATACCGACTCTGGCCCCCAACCCCACCACGTCCACGTGAAGAGCGATCGGATTGTCCCTCTCCTTGTCGTCGCCCGCCTGGCCTGATGGTATCGAGACTAGCGACAACTCCGACCCCAACAGCGACTCCTTTCGAACCAGTTGCGGAAAGCCGCGTTGCCAGAGACTCGCGCGGATCGATGACATCGTAGTCCTCAGGTCTAAAATCAAACGCATCATTTCAACATCAATATTGTGCTGTCGAAAATATTCAGCTGGCTTACCTGAAAAGATCCTTCGTACCCGCTTCCTTGGGAAACACAAGCTCCGTCTCCCACCATTTGCCTCCTTCTGTTGCTTCGTCACCGCCTCCGAGAAGTCCAGCAGCATCGTCAACGATGAGATCGAAAGTGTCGATGCAAGACAGACATCCTGCGACATTATGCAAAGCGCAGCGCGGTTTGTCCTCATCGCGCTCAGCAACTGGCTCGGGTTCTGACTTCTTCGGCTTTCCGTGTGATTCCTGCTCCTGGAGAACGGTCGCAAACTCATTCATGCGAGATATCAGCTCCGCCTCTCGTCGGGCCTTCTCCTCCTTTGAAACTTTGCCAGATCGCCGAACATACGTGCTTTTATGCAGGAGATTGGCGTAAGGAGAGTCGCTGTCTAAATCGCGAGTTTTCAGAGATTTGTGGTTGCGAGACGATGTTGGGGATGGAGACCTCCGGGTGAGCTTCTTCGCTATTTGAGCTATTTCGGCATTCATCGCGGCCCTGCAATGGGAAAAGCATCTTAGACGAAAAACACGACACCAAATACGCGCACGTTCGGCTCACCGATCAGCGGTCTTTCCAAGCAAGTCAGCAACGCGATTTCGCCCAACAGCCGAGTGTGAATTATCGTCTGAATCATCGTCATCATCCGAGGATTCGTTCCGCTTTCTTTTCGGTGGTTCGCGCACAACAGCTTGCACGGTGGGTTGATTGTCTGACTGCTCCTTTCCACGCACAGGAGCCGATAAGTTGAGTTCTTCTGCAGCAGAGCGCTTTGATAGCCTGGAATCTGTGTCGCCAAGGAGTTCGTGCGCTGCTGTGATTTTCACTTTCTTAGTTCCATTGGCCTCCTCGGCAGCGCCCTCCTCGTCATCACCAGCGAAAGAGAGGAGTGCTTTGTTTCTGGAGAAATAAGAGGATCGGACTTCTAGCATACATTGGCATTTCGGAAACCAGAAGAGGTGCCCTCACTTCTTCCCTTTCACAACTGGCTTAGCTGCCACGATTTCCTTCTTTTCGGACTCATCAACGCGGCGTGGCAGAACTCGAGGGATAATGTCGTCGAATGGGTTGTTGAGAACGTCAACTGAAAGGACTTTTGGGGGATATAACGGACGGTCTGTATGTGGGTCGACCTCCAGCTCGCCCATTTTCATCAAATTGAAGAGCGTATCACCGACTACCTAAGGAAAAGACCGGTTTCGCATCAATAGTTCGGTGAGGCGACCTTGGCACGTCGCTGGGCGGTTCTTGTGGAGCACTCACCTTCCCAAACAGTGTATATCGCTTTTGCAACTCATCAGCCCTGTCGAGAGTAAAGAAAAACTGACTCTTGTTCTCTCCCGGCTCGGCGCTCGCCATCGCCAGCAGCCCTCTCCGGTTGAACCGAAGGCGCTGGTGGAATTCGTCGGAGAATGCATGATCCCCTCGCGTATCGTAAATGGACTCGCCACCATCGCCCGTGCCAGTCGGGTCACCTCCCTGAATAATGAAGCTGGCTACCAGTCGGTGGAATATGGTCCCATCGTAATATCCTTCCATCGAAAGCTGTATGAAGTTGCGGGTGGTTTTGGGACACTCCTTGCCCCAGAGCTCGATTTCAAGGTCTCCCATCGTCGTATGCATCATGATTTTTGCATTTGTGGCCGGTTCTGTGACATAGGCGTATGACATCGTCGGTAGAGGAAGGAAACGAATTAGGGTGAATTATATTATGGGAAGGGAGGAACAAGTAATGTCTACAATACTGCACCCCACACAAAAAGTCATTTATCTGCAGACCGATGCCATTCCATCTTAGGTGAGCATCACAGGGCAGAAAACTCGTGCGCTACAGAGTAGTTTCGATGCACGAGTCAAAACGTAATTTACAATAATAAACGCCTGACCGAATTTGTAGCATGCTTTAGTAACAAAATTGAGACATTTTATTCGCCATAATGCTGAGTGGCACGGGTTCTTATAATTCCAGTCGGGTCAGGCCGTCCATGCCACGGCTGAAATAACAGTTCAGATAAAAGTACATCGCCATTCCCCGCCATCTCCTGAAGAGTCCATCGTCTTTCTGCCATCATGTCCGATAAGCCAGCTACCGAGGCAACCGCGTCCAATGCCGCCCCTGCGGTTGCAGAACAACTTGTCACACCCTGGGACGTAAAGGGAGCTGTGAACGAGGACGGTACACAGGCAGGAATCGACTACGATAAACTGATTCAACAGTTTGGGACCCGCAAAATCGAGCCTGCACTCATTGCGCGGTTCGAAAAGGCCATTGGTCGACCTGTCCACCCCCTCCTTCGCCGCGGACTCTTCTTCTCGCATCGAGAATTGGATGATATCTTGACGAGATTCGAGCAAGGAAAGCCGTTCTTCCTGTACACGGGGCGAGGTCCGTCCGCGAGTTCGATGCACCTTGGTCACCTCGTTCCATTCCTGTTCTGCAAGTGAGTGACGGCGACATCATCAGACCACGCAGAGAAATCTCGGAGCTGGATGTTTTGCTTGCGGATCACCGATGGCTTTGTTTGATGGCGATCCCGCTGCAAACCGTTTTCTTTTGTCGAATGATTCCTCTTCGCTCGACAGATGGCTCCAGGACGTCTTCCGGTGCCCGATCGTCATCCAACTCACGGACGACGAGAAGTTCCTCTTCAAGCAGAACTTGAAACTTGAACAGGCAAACCAATACGCGTTTGAAAATGCCAAGGACATTATCGCAGCTGGCTTTGACCCTGAGCTGACCTTCATATTCTCCAATTTGAATTATGTCGGGTGAGCACATCGTTAATGGCTGTCCCATATTACCCATTCATGTTAAATATTGGTTGATCCAGAGGGGCATTTTACCACAACGTCGTTCGCATCTCAAAGTGTATCACAGCCTCCTCTTCCAAGGCCACGTTCGGATTCACGGAAAGTGACAACGTCGGAATGTGGCACTTTGTGTCGGTGCAGGCGGCACCTTCCTTCAGTAACTCTTTCCCCCACATTTTCGGAACCAAGAGCGATATCCCGTGCCTGATTCCCTGCGCTATCGATCAGGTGACTACAGTCTCACCACTTGAAGTAACTCCCAAGTGAAATCCTTGCGAAAACTCGTATTCCCGTATTTCAGGACCCCTACTTCCGCCTCACGCGCGACGTCGCCCGGCGACTGAAATACCCCAAACCTTCCCTCCTCCACGCACGTTTCCTCCCCTCCCTTCTGGGCTCATACACCAAAATGTCTTCGTCCAACGAACAATCCACCCTCCTCCTCACCGACACTCCCGCCCAGATCCGCAACAAGATCAATCGGTTCGCGTTCAGTGGGGGTAAGGACGATGTCGAGACCCACCGCCGTCTCGGCGGGGACACGGACGTTGACGTGTCGTTCCAGTACCTGAAGTTCTTCTTGGAGGACGACGAAGAGCTCGAACGGATTCGCGTTGCGTATCGTTCTGGCGCCATGCTGACTGGGGAGT